>JAOXJP010110543.1:0-21745 GCA_025762735.1 Platanus orientalis
TTCCCCCCCCCCCCAAAAAAAAAAAAAATCCCCATTTTCAAGAGAGACATCAAATACTGTAGCCTTAGGAAAAACACCTAGCAGAAATATCCCTAACGATCTTTGTGATGATTTGATTTTCATCAACAAATCAAGCTTGAAAGATTGTACGATTCCCTTCCAATGGAAAATTGCACAGCAGAAGCCAAGTTTCCTTGTAGCAAAAATAATGACCTTTTCATCAGAAAGTTTCCTTGTGGAGAGAATTATCACCTAGTCACTTGTGAAAAGGTGTGTAGGAATAAGGAGAAAGGAGGATTGGGGATTAGAAGGATTCATGAAGTTAACAGGGCTCTTCTGTCAAAATGGCTTAGGTGCTTTGGAGATGAAGAGAATCGTCTTTGGGGAGTAGTGATTGATAAGTATGGAGAGGTGAATAAATGGGAGCCTTTGAGAGTTCAAGAAACTCATGGGGTCAGCCTTTAGAAAGGCGACATGGCAATGGTTAGGCGTTTCAAAGAAAGCAACTAGCATGGATGTAGGCAAAGGAGATAACAGCCTATTTTGGATGGACAAGTGCTATCCAAGACCGCTTAGAATTGAATTTCCCCTTATATTTAATCTTGCTTCCAATAAATTTGGTTCTATAGTGGATAATTGGAAAGTCGATGGTGATAGTCAGGGATGGGACTTACAGCTCCGGCATCATCTCAATGATTGGGAGATTAATGACATGGCAAGGATTCTTGGTTTATTAACATTCAGCTTACTGGTGACAGGGAATGGTTGCTTGAAGCAAACAGAGTCTTTTAGGTAAAGTTTTACAATGATTCGTTTGATCTTAGGGATTCTTCCGAGTTCCCGTGGAGGATGGTTTGGAAACGTAAGGCTCCATCTAAGGTTCTATTCTTTGCGTGGACTGCTCTAAAAGGATGCATCCTGACAATTGATAATCTTCAAAGGAGGGGTCATCCTGTTCCTAATATGTGTTCCCTCTGCCGGAATGATGGGGAGTCCACAGATCATTAGCTTCTCAACTGCCCTTTTGCCATGGAGATTTGGTGGATGGTCTTTTTGAGCAATGGGTGTGCTTTGGTTCGGGTAGAAAGGGGAAAAGATTATGGTAGATGTGGATCCCAGCTATTTGGTGGTCTTTGTGGCTGGAACGGAACAATAGGATATTTAATAACTACTCTGAACCTTCATTTTGGGTATACAGGAAAGCAAGGGATAGATGTTTATGCTGGGCTCTCACATTTGGAAAGAATTTGTAAATTGTCCTTATGTGGACATTAAACTTAGGTGGGTTAATATTGTAACAGGTAGCGAGAACCCGTAGTTTAGGTAGGGGCTTGCTGTTTTTGTTTCTAGGCTTTGGGGATGCCTTATCCCCTTCTTCAATGAATTTTCAAAAATCAAAACATAAGTAACACATTACAATTAATCTCTCCCTCCATGGCACTTTTACTGCTTACCAAATGTGATAGGAGATGAGACACAGGGAAAAGAATGGGGGACAGGAAAAAGAAAAGACAGTCTATGCTTTACAGCCCATCAATATATCTTGCATAAACCATATTTATATGGCAGCTTAAAAATCCATGAAACAGTAGAGATGCCAAAAAATATGTATGCATTTCCTTCTATACACCCAATTGAGAGAAAAGAAAAAATGCTCCTCCCCTGCATGGGTAAAAAAGAATGCAATTTCCCTCTAATTATTCAACAATGTCCATATCTCATCACTGTTGCTTCAGCATTTTCATCTGTCCCATGCATCTCTTCATGTCAAAATTTCTGCACCTCCAGTTGACACGCTTACAAATATTTGGTATGACAGTGATCTTTAAAATGTGTAATAATCTACTGAGAAAAAATATATATATTATTTTATGTCATACGGTTGATTTTAGCTGGTTTGATATTTCAGTGAGTGCTTAATGAGATAGGTCCACGACAAATATGGATGAAAAATCACATTCTAAGGTTGGAACTTGGCCGGGCTCAACTTAACACAACTCACCCAACCTGAGCTTAAGGTGGTGTTGAGCTAGGATATTTGGACCTCGGGTTTGATTTTGTTGGAAATCACAACTACACCCAAGGTGGGGTTGGCTTGGATTGAGACCTTGAGAAACCTGACCCAACACAAGCCCAATATGTGTGAGTGTGTGTGTGTGAGCTATACAAATCCTTTTCCACCATTCTACTGTATCTAGGGCCATATCTTCTAGTAAATCATAACCACATGTCTTTCCTAACGACTTCAACCCAAGTCATTTTTGGCCTTTCCCTTGTCCTTTAACGACTTTAAGTTATATAATATCATTCCCCAATGGTGTAATCATTGCTCTTCGTTGCACATATGACCAAACCATCTCAATGGACTTTCCCTAATCTTGTCAACTACTGGTGCTACCCCTAACCCTAAGTTCCCACAAACCATTCATGTCTGATTCTATCCTTTCTAGTCCTCCCACTCATCCATATTAACATCCTCATCTCAGCTACACCCAATCTATGTGTGTATTGTATCCTAACAGCCCAAGATTCTGCTCCATAAAGCATGAGTGTTTATAGCCTTCTAACAAAATCTTCCTTTCAGATTTAATAATATGTGTCAATCACACAGCATTCTAGAAGCCACTCTCCACTTCATCCATCAGGTTCTAATTCTATGGAAACATCCTCTCCAATCTCTCCCTCCTTATTGATGACTGAACCAAGATTTATAGTAATAGTAATAGTAATACTACTACTACTACTACTACTACTACTACCAAGATTTATATTATTATTATTATTATTATTATTATTATTATTATTAATTATCCAAAAAAAACTTATTAATATTATTATTATTATTATTATAAAGACCGCTCTATGGTCTCTTGCTCATCAATCTTCACTACCCCCTCGTTTCTGCTCCTATATTTATTAAAATTGCACTCCATATTCTGTTTTTAATCTAGCTTATCTAAAAACCTTTTGATTTTAAAACATTTATCTAAAGTTCTAACTTGGCATTTACAACCTCCCAAGTCTTGTCAATCAAAGTTATATCATCAGCAAACTGTTAATAGTAAACAAACAAACACTCTCAAAATCTTAAGGTGTAAGGAGATACAGAAATTAATATCCTTCAACACCCCCAGGAGGAACACCATTCCTTCTTACGAACACTAAGGGAATCAGGTGTGATGCAGGATGCATGTACACATATATTATGTGATATATGAGGAGTTATATGAATTATGACATAAACATATAACCAATATAAACTAGGTTTCTACCCATAGAACCATGTTACTTTAAGTTCAGATTAGTGTCATTAACAGTCCAATTCATGTATGCAAAAATTCAAGACGATATAAAGAATGAAATAGAATCAACCCTAAGCAAGCATACTAACATAACATTAAACAATGGAATAAACCATATTAATGTCAAGAAATAGCAATCTTTTCTAACCATCAACAAGGAACACAAGTTGTAAAAACAAATAGGTTTATGGGTTGTTTATATTGTTGGGCAACCAAGGTTCAACGTCATAAATGGGCTTGTATAGCAAATCAAAAGGAGCTAACAGGGGGCTGTTTTGTGTGATGGTAGCATAGTCCATGTTAAGGTTAACATGCTAATTGTTATAGCGATCAACAAGAGAATAACTCCTCATGTTTATAAACTGTTACAGAAAAATAGTGTTGTATTTCTACGAACAAATAGGTTGACCTGAGTGTAGAACCCCATGTCATGTAAATAGTTTTTGTCTGCAGCATTCACTTTCAGTGATGATGTAGCTCCACAGCTTGCTGTGTATAAGGAGACACTAACCTCTTAGAAGAGAGAAAGAAGTGCCATTTGTGCCTTCCTCTTTTTCCACTCAGAACAATTCCAAACCATAGAGTCCACTGTGATTAGGACTGTTGAAAATTGTCGTCTACGTATGGGTTTTCTCTGGACAGAATCTCCTCCTGTCAAATACCAATAGTAGAAAGCCCAAGTGGCACTAGAAGGACCCACATGGTGATCGTGGACCTCAGACTTTTCAGATCTGGAAAAATCTTTCTAAGAATAGGAGTCCCAAAGAGATAGGACTCTTTTATTTCAGCCAATATCATGTGAGTCTCCTTGAGTCAAAAGGGCTTCAAAAATACCACCAAATAGAAGTCTAGAGACACTAGGATTATTCCAAAGAGTAGCTGCAGGCTCTCCTTAATTTCAGGCCGTACATCTTTCCATAAATGAGAGTCCTATGAATATGGGACTCTCCAACCGCTGCCGCTAGGCACATAATTCTCTCATATTCAAAACTCCCCCACGTGTGGCACTAAATGAGGGGTCATAACAACACTAGGACAGTGTTTTCTCTCATGATCCCCTAGTAAATCCCAAAGATTCCAATCAAAGTATAATGACTAAAACACCCTCCAAAACACAAAGCAAGTATGGGCAGACTTAGGATTTAAACCCCCAAGCAACTCACGAACAGATTGGAAATTGTATGGTTGCCGCAAGCCAGGGAACTTGGTAGGGGAGGTGCTCATGGACTGTAATAGCTTGGATGAGACCACCAACAAGAAAAGGCTGTGCATAACATTATTAAATGCATTCAAGGATCAAGAAAATGACAAGTTAAGCTAGTCTGGTTGTAATAAGTTGATGAAGAACGCTTGATGGGAGAAGTTGGCAGCAAGCTTTTGATAAAGTAATAAATAGATGGGAAGACAAAGAAGAAGAAAGGAAGGTGATGTAGCACACAAACTCTGATACCAAAACTGATGCAGCACAATGGAGATGATACCTGAGTTGGTGAAAAATGATAGCCAAAAATCTCAATAAACCCAAGATATTTAGCGGAAACAAGAATAAGGTTAAAGAATCAAGAATTGAACTTAAACACACTTTAAGTAATCAAGATTTAATGAAAATAGAAGAAACTTGATTAGAGAGGCTTAGAAGAATTGAAATAAGAAAAGACGGAGAAAAGAGGAGAAAGAAACCTAAAAGGGCAATTCTTAAATTTATGGGCAGAAATTCAAATTACCAAAATACCCCTAATCGTGCATTAGAAAATTTTGAAATTTTATAGGGGTGATTCTGAAGCAAATGAGAAGTAAAGAACAAGAGAGAAAAAGAAAGAAGAAAAGAACGAAGAACAAGAACAAGAACGAAAAAGAAAAGAAGGTAAATACCTTTGGAGTAATCCCTACTCCATGATCCAAGTAATCCCTACAAGGAATTCAAACCAAGACATAAGACTTGAAGGAGGAGCACTACTTATGGAGCAAAACCAACCAAAAATTCTACTAATTTCCATCATACCAATACAAAAACGTGCAACCATATATATATATAGGTTCACAAACTGAAAAAAATAGTAAGAAACAAAATTTGAAACTCCTAAAGTACTAGTTTCTTGCTACCTAAGACTTTCCTGAACTCAAACTACTAAAAACTTGAGTTACTAAAAACAAAGCTGCCAAAATCAAACCCTTTTAGAGGATTTCGACCAGCACTCTAAGAGGGCCTCACTTTGACTTGTTGACTCATCAAAATTACCAAAATACCATTGACACAATGCCTTATCACAAAAATACTCAAAATCAAAAAACTAAAATGACACCTATGTCCTAAACTCTAATAACTCAAACTATTAAGTAAAACAGTAAAACACTCAAATAAAAACTAAAAAAACTTCATCATGTGTCCAAAGATGTTATACTCCATGTCTTCTTGTGTGGACCCCATCAAGGCCATGTGTGGGCCCCACTTGGCTCTAATGTCACCATAAGAAGGGGGAAAGATAACAATGATAAGAATAAGTACATGTTATAGGCCTCCACCTATGTGCACAAACCCCAAGGGGGAAACCACTCCTGGTTTAGGTTTTCAGCAACACACACATGCCAAGAGAATTCTAGCCATGAGATGTAGAGAAACCATAAAGCTTTATATTCAACATAATCCATCCTCCCCATGTTTAGTCGTGTGGGAGGCCTTATAAGACTCCCACGACCAAAAATTACAGCCCTAAATAAATTCCTAATGAAGACTATTAAACCCTTCTTTAAACAAACAAGACCCAAAAATGCCCCTAACACTTAAATAAAATCCCATTACACCCTTACAACTTGTGCATAAAATAAAACTAAGTAACTAATCTAATAATAAACTAAAACCTGAAATAAAAGTGGCACATGTGTTGTGCCATGTCCTCCAAGTATCCAAAAACCATCTCCCTAAGCTACCACATGTCCAAATAAAGTGGGTACCACCTACTCGAACCATAGTATCGGGCTGCTCCTCTTCCTCCTCCTCTGATATACCTTAAGTGTACCCCCTCTAGGCATGATGTCCACATCAAGGTGCAAGTCAACTTAGCACACATGTGCAGTACTATGTCCAGAAGAATACTTTTGACTTCCACGAGGATTTGAACTCGTGGCATAGCTTGGCTCTAATGCCATGTAAATAGTGAATTAACCAACTCTCCCAAAACCTAAAGGTGTTAGGAGATACAAGAATTAACATACTTCAACACAAACAACATATACAATGCGACCTCTTATAAATGCCCATTGAACTCAAGAGACATGAGCATATTGCTGACTCCTAGTGTAAACCTGTTGTGATGAAAAACTTGTTTGTCTACTCCCCCCGTTGTTCGAACACTAGTTACCCATTAATCATCATACATATCCTTAATAAGTTCATATATTAATTTCAAACTCATTTATTTCCAAAATCCACCAGATGATCTGTCTAGATACCATATCACATGCTTTCTCTAATATCATTCTTCTCTCTAAGCTTTTCTATCAATCGCCAAAGAAAATAGCTTGATTTGTCAATCTCTCTGGCATAAATCCAAACGGCTTTTTTGGTACTCTAGTATATTTTATCTATAAGACCAAAATAAAAGGGAAAAAAACAAAAAAGACGAGTGATGTAAAAGGCACAATTTATCATATCTAGAATCTTTTTGCAATAAAGCTACCTCAATAAATCAAAATTAGCTTCATTTCCATCTTTCCTAATCTCTTACTTCCAAATTTTTATCTTTTGGCTTAGTTGATGCCATGGACATGCTAGTTAAATCTTTGAATCACCACAAACATAAAGTCCTAGTCACCAATGGGGAGATAAGGGAAACTCTCTCTCTCACTCTCTCTCTTTGATATAGATTGATGCAGGATATTCCCAAGAACCTCAAATAATTACCCAAGATTTAAAGTGCGGGAAGCAAAATAACCCAAGAATGAATGTAGAACACACAAGTAGCCACAAAATTAAGAAAAGCAGAGAATAAAATGATAAAAAGAATATCAAAAGGATTTAGAACAAGAAAAATGGAGAAAATAGGAAGAAAGAACCAAAAAAATGTATTTCTGTTATTTTGGGCCAAAAAAGTCCAAAATTACCAAAATACCTTTTTGACGCATCAAAAAGTTCTAAAAATATTAGGGTAGTTTCTGATGTGTTCTAGGATTCTACAATTAAAAGTTTATGAGATTTGGATAAATTTTGCTTTATTAAATCATGAAATTTCATAAAACATTTTAGGCAAAACAACACGGAATCAATAGGTCTTAAGAGAGTAGGGACTCAGAAGGAAAAGAGAGAGAAGGGTTCGGTAGAGAATCTCATGAGAATTAAAACCCATAAGGAAAGATAAGACAAAAGGGGGATTAGGGAGGTGCAATTTTAAGAGTATGTAAACCTAGAAAATTTCAACAACACATATGAATGCGGGAGCATACCATGTCAAGAAGAATAAGTTGAAAGACTATAAATAGCCTTACATGGAGTGTCCAATAGTATAGAATTAATTTTATGTTTTTTAGGAAGCTTTTGAAATTATTTTAAGAATTAGGGAATTGAATGTAATAAGGCATGTTTGTCAAGGGGTAAAATAGGATTTCACTTTCAAGAGTACATTTGTAATATGGCTGAAAAGTTGTGGGATTTTTAGGGACTTGATGATTGGTCATTGGGAGTATATTATTGTCTTTTTATAGGCTGTCACCTCAGCCCATGGGACCCACAACATGGGCTCCAAGATATATCCAATATTCTCTAAGATTTTGGAGAATATTTGAAGGTTTTTTGGACTCTTGTGGGTCCCATGCTAACTAGGTAATATCCCCTTTTTAGTTAGAAGATTTTGGGAGATTGTTTAAGAACTTTTGGAGCTCAATAACTTGGCCAATAAGCCAAATATTGTGCCAACCGAGAATTTTTTTTTTTCCTTTCAAAGTTTTTTATTATTTGGCAAATCTATTTTAATTAGAAGATCTATAATATAGAATTTTATTTTATTTTATTCTCAATGCAATACAAATCTAAGGCCCTTCTACATACAATATAAATGAGTTGAACATGAATATTGGAAAAAGAAGACACGTGTGTGTTGA
The DNA here is from genome assembly GCA_025762735.1 of Platanus orientalis. Lineage (NCBI taxonomy): Eukaryota > Viridiplantae > Streptophyta > Magnoliopsida > Proteales > Platanaceae > Platanus > Platanus orientalis. The sequence continues at coordinate 8,397 of JAOXJP010110543.1, forward strand.
CATGGGTGAGGTACCCCACGATTCTCTCTGCTCTTGGGTTGTAGTATCTCCTCTCTTCTCTCCTCCCCCAAGAGTAGGTAATCTTTTCTTTCTTACTTACTCTTCTCTCTTTCTCCTTTATTTTCGTCTTTTCCTGTTTATGATTTTCCAGTTTCTTCACATAAACCTAGAACAGCAAACTTATGGATATAAGTTCATAAACCAAATCAACTCTAAATTATGGATATAAGTTCATAAACCAAATCAACTCTAAATTCGATAAAATTTGGAACAGTGGTGCATCTTAAACCTAAGATTCACCCTATCTGAGCGCAGAATTTTCTAACACACACCCATGGGTATTTTGGTAATTTCACACCGCTACCCAGAATTTAAATTCTTTCAATTTATAGTTTCTTTAGACATATCCTACATCAACATACCTTGTTAATGGACTCCAACACTTTAGTCCTTTCAATGTTGATAAATTTTCAGCAAGTATGAGAGGAGAGCTAGAAGAGAAATAAGAAGAATAAGGACTTAAAAGATAAATATGAAAATGATATGGGAGAGGTTGTTAGGAGATAGAAGAAGAAGATAGAGAAGTTGGGAGGGTAAGGAAACCCCACGGCTGCACCAACAGTTGCTACAACCCACAAGAGAGAAAGAAGGGGGCTTAGTGTAGGCGTCACCCTAGGGAAGAAGAGAGGCCACGGCCTCTTTGGTAAACCACCCAAATTCAAACTCAAAATCAATTAATCTTCGCTGAAAAATTAAGGGGGAGAGGGTTCCTTTAAATAGGCATACTTTCCTAATATAGCAACTTCTAAATTCCTAAACTTGGGACTCAAAGTATTTCCTAAAACTAAACTATTAAAAACATGACTTTCTAAAAACAATTAAGAAACTTCATTCATCAAAAGAAAAAAACAATTAAGAAACTTCTAATCAAGACTTTTTCTAATTTTAAAGACTTCCAAATAGCACACTTTTCTTAAACTTAAGACCTAAAACACAACCTTCTAAAAACAGTATTCACGTCACTTACTGTTACCCGTTTAGTAATTTGGTCATAACTTTTCCAAATCACCTTGGATTTGCGTAATCTTGGTCTCATTAGAAAGGTCACTGAATCATCTTTCTAATGACACAAAAATCAAGCCAAAAGGGCAAGTTTTGACCTTAGAACATTTGGACTAAAAGTAAGTGATGTGATTACTCTTTAAAAAACAAAAAAACTCGGCACTATTGTCCCTATTACATGGATACAAAAACTATTGTACCCCCCCCCCTTATAAGATCCTAAGTAACCCCACATAACATGTACATTTAAATATAGCCCTCATATGTGGGGTTACATACATGAGCCTACTAATATTGTCCACATCACTCTCTTCGCAAGTTGATAAAAAAAATAATAGTATAAATGAATCCGCCCATACAAAATACCATTCCATTTTCTCAAAATCCTTTAAAATAGAGACCCAATCAAAATAAAAATAAATAAATAAAAGTATAAAGGCCCTCCTACAATGATACCAAACCCTCAATGATTCTTTTGTTCCTTTCATTCCATAAAGCCCAACAGAAAGCCCTGAAAGATAACACCAAATGACTTTAAAGGTACTTTCAAATCTCTAATCCACCACCCAGGGATTAGATCTCTATAATTGATTGGATCCAAGAGATATTTAGGAGGGCAAGAAAAAAATCCCAAACTTTGTGGACCACCATAGAATGAAAAAAAAAGGTAGTCCACCAATTCCTCCTCTACGGCAACACATCACATACCTATTTGCCAAACCTTAACCCCTACACTTTAAATGATTTAAGGTAACCAAAATATGTGTTCCAAATGAAAAAGTTCAATTCTAATGGGATCCCCAAAATCCATATGCCCTTATGAGGAAACGGAGAGTGCCTATTGAATAATCCAAGACTAAATAAAATGACTTAATTGAAAATCCTCCATTTTTTGCTTCTCTCGCTATGATTTAGCCTGAAACTACTTAACCGATTCGACAAGCTCAACATCTCTTCGATTCATTCAAGTTTCTTCTCAAAATTGGAGTTCATCCTCCTAAAGCACCGTTAGAGTCAGCAATGGTCCCTTGATTATCCACGGTCGAATAGATGTTCCTGAACTCCCTTTAAGGGGGGCGTTACCACACCAAATATCCTCCCAAAAATCCAAGATCCTCTCCCAACCCAAACCAAAATCTAATGAACTTTAAAAAAAAATTCTTTGCTTTTCATAATGGATTTTCAAATCCCCACTCGCACTCTTTTTGAATCCCAATCCGAGTTTAGCCTATACTTAGCCACCATCACTTACCTCTAAAGACTATATTTTTCTTCACCAAAATGTCATAGTAGCAAGGCCTTATTTTGCAATCTAATCCTCCTAATGCCTAAGCCCACATCCATGATTAATCGACACACCATATTCCAATCCACAAGATGGTATATCCTAGCCCCTCCAAATCATTACACGGAAACTTTTGAAAGCATGATTCAAGCTTATCAATGATTGGTACCAGCATCATGAAGAGAGAAAGGAAATAGCGTGGGATGTTGGCCATAGCACTTCTAATCAAAGTCAATCTCCCACTTCTTAGGGGGGGTCCACAAATCCAATTTCTTCACTACCTTCTCCACAACTAGCCCCCAAACTCCCAAAGACCAAAGCCAAATGATTCATCTCTTGAACCTTCCCAATCTTTTGGCCAAGTCAATTTTTAGGCTCAACACCACCGCAAAGCATCTTAAAATACAGAGCAAGTGGCCTAGATTGCCCACATCAATATCACAAAAAATTAACGTATCATCCGCATTTTGAAGGTGGGATATGCTTAGGCCTTTTCTCCCCACATTAAACCCAAAAACATATGCTTTCCACATTTCTTAATAATCATACTCAAGGACTCTGACACCGTAATGAATAGGTAGGGGGAGAGTAGATCCCCTTGTCTCAAACCCCTCTAACTCCTAAAAAAAAAACAGTCAGAGAACCACTGACCAAAATCTAAAAAGAAATTGTCCTTAACCAAGATTTCATCCAACTTCTCCACTTCTCTCAATAACCGTTCTACCCAAAACATAGCCCACAAAGTTCCAGTTTTTCAAGGTCAAAAGGCATTTCAAGGTTGAGGTTACACAGAATTCCTTTTAACCTGATTAATTCTTTCATCCACACTCAGTTGCAATTATGACAGCATCATGAATTTGACGACCCACTACAAAAGCCCCTTGGGTTTGAGAGGTGATACTATTCATAAGCACTATTAGCCTCAAAATCAAAGTTTTAGAAATGATCGTGTACACACTACTTACAAGGTTTATTACTGACAATCTTTTTTTTATCGATAATCTTATTGGCCCATAATCTTTAAGCTCTTTTGCATCTCTTTTATTAGAAATTGGTCCTATAAAAGTGTTATTTAAGTTCCTATCAAATGTCTCTGAATGGTGATCCCTCCAACACCTTCATTAAGTCCCCCTTTATTATAGTCCAAAATTTTTGAAAAAAAAAAGATTCCATGAACCTAGGGGTGGCAACGAGCCGAGCCTGAGCCTGGATTTGAGCTCATTTTCTAGGCGAGCCTGAGTGGAGCTTCACTAATATATATATATGATAAGAATAATTTTTATAAAAATAGATTCTCTTCCTTTTCTATTTCTTCCTGAGCCTGGATAAGAATATTTTTTATAAAATAACATGATGAGTGCACATTTTGTTATGTGAGACAACACTTCCTATGCTCTCCTACTTGAACTTCTGGGCTTACTACCTACCAGTTCACTTACCTTAATGACTGAATCAGCCCCTGCTTTGTCAACCAAGTCTCAAAGCAAAAAAGAGAGCCAATTGGTAAAAATAACCCTTGTAAGGGGAATGAAAAAGACAACCATTCTTCACCTCACCCCAACAAAGATAGAGAAAGAGAGAGAGAGGCAAGGAAACAACAAGTTATGACAAATAAAATGCCCCAGCCTTGGACTGGGAAAAACTACTTGGATATACTCATTTTCATTTCAAGATTCATGAACCATGTTTATCAACCAAAAGAAGTCAAAATACTTACAATTCAACGGAGCTGATTATCAAGGCAACAAATGAAAGTGAAAAGTCTCACAACAGACAAACATTTCTAAGCTGTGTATTGTTCCATCAACCAGAAGCTGTTCACCTAGGAGACTTGATGCGGTTATGAGTACAACCGGGCGTGGGAGGCACTCGGTCCTCCGGATTTTCAAGGGCTGTCGGGAGCGCACTGGACACCACACAATGTGCGACGCTCTTCCAGCCGCTGGACCCTACCTCCAGCTGAGCCGTTTCCAGGGTGGGCAGGCATTCTTAGGAGACCCACTGTGTGGGCATATAAGTAAACAGATCCCAGTACTTCATTATAAACCGTTTTTTATTTCAATTCTATTTTCCACAGCAACGCCCTGGAGGATGGACTACAAGTTTCCAAAATGTGTAGCTAAAGATTAAATGAAAGATGGTGAAGATTAAAGATATGCAAAGCTAGCACTATTTTCACCAGGGAAAAAAAAGCACATAAAATGGTTGGCTATTAAAGTCAAAATGTGTTCTGAAGATCTATTCGTAAACTCTTCCACATTTATTCACATTGCAGGATCCTGGATGTATGTCCATTAGCCTGACATACCTTTAGTATCTCCTTAAAAAGCTTGTGCCAAGCAATTATATCAGCCAGCACTCGGTAGCAGTATCTACCTGAAAAGCTAGAGTGTTCATGTTGTTGGACAAGGCATTTATCTCAGCTAGAGGACAGTCTCTGAGGCGTCTAGTGCTGGTAACAGTTTGTCAGTGATTGGAAAGGAACAGCCGACCATTCCAAAACTATGGTGAACCCTCTTTAGATTAAGTAGCAAAACCAAGGAGGATATTTTCTACGGGGCTAGACTTTGTAAAGGTTATGAGAATTCTAGTAAAAGGGAGAGATCTAAGGATTGTGCGGGATTGATTAACTGGAGAGCTTTCTACAGTTATCTGCCTCTAAAAGGCTATCTTGTATAGTTTGGTGGCCTTTAGAGATGGGGTATTTCTACAATTTTATTAATACTTTCTCGTCCCTCTTAATTAATTTGATCTTCCATTTATCAAAAAAGAATAGAAAAGCTACAGTGTTCATGTCATGTATGATCACCTGAATGCAAAAGCAGGATGTAAACATATTGGTTCAAGATACACAGTTCTAATGTATGTGGCTTATATTAGTGTAAGGTTCGTATATTCATTATGTGTAATCATTTATCAAATATTATTCATTAGGCAAACAACCAGGAGAGCACAGCCACTGACTGCAAATTGTTAACAATCTTTTTATCTAGAAAATACACAGCTCCATGATTTAGAACAGTGAGACCACACCAATAACTTAGAGAAATTACCTATTAAAAAAAAAAAACTTACAGAAACATCTTGGAATTCATCTAAATTTGTAGCGACTGTTTCCCATTGACAAGATACAGTAGGAACAGATGAGAGCACCTTTGCCTTCACCTTCTTCACTTCAACTTTTCTAATCTCCCGGTACAACCGATGACCAACGACAGGATCATCTTCATACCTACACAGCAGATAAATGAGTGTATAAAGCTAATATTTCATGACAGCATATAATTGTAAAAACCTTGTACCAAATTTTACTAATTTGGACACTGCAGCGAGTTTGCATCTGATTCAAAAAGGTAATAACTATTTCAAAAGGACAACTCAATGAAGCTCAACTGAATAATTTTATTGAGTTTTCAGGCTTATTAGCTTACCAGTATGAAATTCCACGTGAATCACCTCCAATACGTTCTTTACGATATGCTGAAAGTTGAACGCCGTGTTTTATAGAATCATCAATGTAGTTTCTAATATCCTCTTGCTGCAAAAGAAGGAACACAGAACATTTTCATTTTTACACATCCAAGAATAATGAACTAATGTGAATAAAAAAGATGGAAAAAAGCTGCTTTAAGAAGCAACTAGTATCAAGTCACAAGAAAGCAACTAGGTAGAATGTTGGACCAACCGTTGGACCAAGCAACTAGGTAGAATGTATAAATTAAAAAATAAAAAATAATAATTCCATGACATATTCCTGCATTATGCTTCATTGAATCTATATACTTCTTGCTGCACAATAAAAACACAGAGTGGACAAGTCTTAAACCTACAAGGCATCAATATTTTAATTAAGAAACATGAAAAACAAGTACCTTTAAAAAATAGTAGAGCTGTGTCACTAGATAAAACTTGTGCAAGGGCAAAAGGTAATAACAACAAAAATTATGGATCATTATATCATGACTGCATGTTGTAGACTTGTAGTGAAAATAAGGTGGCATTCAACATTGCCTCTAGCTCTGAAATAGGATAGTTCGTGAAAGAAGAAATAATTTTTTGGATAAGAATTGCGCAGGAAGCATGCACTTGGTATATACAAGAACAAGAATTATATTCAGAAATGATGGTACCTCAACACGGATGTCACATAGTGCTTTCAAAATCACTACACGGGTCCCAGGATCAAGTGCCTTATAAACTTCAACTTCCGTCCTTAACAAGTTAACATTATAAAATCATTAACTAAGAAAAAAGGTTAATTTAATACTGTACACCAATCATTAATAGCTTCTCACCCATGTGATGCTACAATGGGTATCTCCCCATCTGCAACCTGCAATAAGGAACCAAGCTCTTGTCAGGTCAAGACTTCTAAGAGAAACAAATATCTGTAATGTTGCAGCATTGTAAAATGACAGAATAAAAGAATTCTGAAATCGCATTACCCAATGCCACCAGTCTCTCAACTTTCTGCATAACACTGTAACCCAAGTAGCACGCCCCAGTGCCATCCGGGTAACAGGAGGAATTGCCTATAGATACAACAAAATGTGACTGATCCACATAGCAAATAACAGCAGTGCACTAGTGCTTCATCCATGGTAATGTATAAACATATAAATATTTTAAATATAACAGACCAAAATAACACAAACTAGAGCAAGATTGCAAGAAAAGGGAAGGCCATCTGCAGTGCAATTCACTAAGCACAAAAGAACTTTCATTGATAAACAGTCACCATCTAATGAATCACATATCATCAGTAATCCCTGCAGAACACCAGAACATTGATAGCAGAGATCTCTTGACAATAAGCAGAAACACAGATGCAAATATGTGAACAACACTATGGAGAAATCTTATGATCTGATACATTACTAAATACATATAAGCAACGTCAAAAAGAAGAATTTAAATTTTAACAGACTACTAATGATAAGGTTGTTTCCTCCTCCAAGTTTAGCAAACTATACACTGTAAACAAGAAACCCTTCATGTTACTCTGATGATAAGCAGAAATGTAGACACTAATATGGTGAACAGAAATACAGAGAAATCTCAAGTTCAGTAAACAACACATTTGTACATGGCAATATAAGACCATAAATTTTTTTTAGCTAAAATAATATAAGACCATAAATGACTAAGATAGTCACCGATCACATATAGGAAGGACTCTTGAAGATGAAAGGAAGTAAAAGATTTAAACTGACAAGCAACACAGTTTTACATAGATGATGAATCATACATCTAAAAACCACAATACATGTGCTGTGTTTCTCTGGCCACAACTTGCTTGTGACAAAAACTACAAAAAACAAGTACAAAGAAGATTGAAAAGAAAGAAATAGAAGACTTGGGGAAGTCCGACAAGAAAGGAGGTTTTACGGATTGCTTTGTGGAGGGAGACTCCAAGACAGTCTTGAGCTGGGGGAGAGGACAGAGCATGGGATCTTGGCGGCTTCATTATTTTATTTGCGAGATTCAAGCCTTAGCTAAAGAAACTTCCACTATGTTACTTCAGGTCCCTAGATGTCAAAATACTATGGCTGATAGGCTTGCCAAGTGGAGTGCTCAGCATCAAGATGATTTCGTTGGAGATCATATGCCTGATTGATCATGGCGGGCAGCTCCTTCTGAGGGCTAAGCATGGCTTGATTGTTGTTGCCTCTGTATTTTAGTTTTTTCCTTTCTTTGTTTTGTTCCCTTTCTGTATTTTAGCCTTTCTCTTTCTTTTTAATAAAGATTGTTATTCATCAAAAATAAAATAAAATAAAACTCAGCAACTCCAACCTTGCTAGACACCATTGATTATACAAACCAAGGAACAAACACAAGGAAAATTCCATTAAATTCAAACTCAGTTCACAGATAATCCATAATCAAAAAATCCAATCACGCAAGATGTACACCCATATTTGTAGAACTTAATTCTTATTGAAAATTGAACTCTAATAATACAAATTCCTATCACAAGCATACTATATTGGAAACTTCTAACCTACTAATAACTATAAGAAGCAACCAAACATAATTTCATAAACTTGTTAAATTAATAACAATTCTTACCTCAATCCCAAAAAAGTTAACAAATAAAAGTAGCAATTCCATCACTAATGTCTACCTTGTTTTATTTTTTTACGAATACCTACATTACTTCCTCAAATAAGTGTTACCTTGGTACATGGCAAAGGCGAGAAGTAGCAAGGTGTCCACAAGGGTCCAGCAGGTCAAAATCTAAAAACCACGTCACAAGGACATGATCATATAAAAATATTAAGTTACTAAAAATATATTCTATAAAATAAAAAGAAAATGTTGGAGGCAATTTCTTTATCATAGCATATTGTATATGATTTTCTGGCATCAGCTTGAAACATAATCAACATGTTACAAGGAGTGCCGTGCCAGATGCCAAATGCCAAGTGTTAACACGGCTAGAACCCTTAGTTTTGCTGGTAACACTACTGTAAAACCATGCATGAATCATATAATTTAGGTCCTGTTGAAAAGCTAATTAACAAAACTTTCTAGCAGTAAATTAGAGCTTAAACCCTTCCTTCAAATGTCTATACACATTTTGTCTTCTACATGATAATGGAATCACGTTTTGGTTTGGAATTCATTTTAACATAATGAACTAATTTCTTTCAATATCGGCAAAGACTGGAACTTGGACCAACAACTTGGGAGCGAATAGAAGAAGCTTTACAGGTATATTTCCTTCCTACTATACCCATAGGTTAATTAGCAAGTTACAAGACTGTAAACAAGGTGATCAATTGGAAAAATCTTAGACAGGAGAATGACATAAGTTATTTTCACTCTGTGATCTCCAAGTAAGACGAAATCCAATGTCTGAAGGTATCTCCATAGTTTTTTACCTGAAATAGGTTTGGTTTAGCCTTTGTGGAGATACATATGGCTGAAAACGCAAATCATTATGCCCAAATGTTTGAGCAAATGGCGATTTATCTTCAACTAAGAAGTTCTAGGGAAAAATGCTGAAGAATAAATGAACATGTTTTGTGACTTGTCAATGGCAAATCATTGACTCATTATGAACTGTGTTTTAACTGTGGCATGCACCTATAAGTTTTGCACTACAGCAGTTAAGAATTAACCTTTTAGTTAATAGACTGCATGGTGTATTGTTTTGTTAAAGTAACTCCTGTGCATTTTCAAAAACAAGCATCAAGATAATAAGTCTAAGATCGTTCAGCTAGCAAACCTAATGATATTAGACCATTTTAAGTTTAAACTTGTGACAGCAAGACACCTTTATACTTTATAATAAAAAAAATGAGCAAGAAATGAAATTAAATGACAATAACAACTTTTTGGCTGCAAATACATTAACTTGTCACACCAAAATAAAACTACAATTATTCACAAGGAAACACAAGCTTTCATAAGACCAAACTAACCAATAAATAATCATTAGCAAGATACAGAAAGTAAGAACAAAATCTTCAGAGACCATTCAAGCAACAAAGACCGAGTTAACCAACAGCAAGAACTCTGCATTTCAAACCAAAGCACCAACCTTTAACAATGGTATATGTATATCATCCAATGTAGCATTCGGTGTAATCAAAGCCGTCTCAAGATCCTCCGCCGAAAATTCAACCGAGATATTCAAAAGCGGCCTAAAAACCTAAAGCAAAGTAAAGGCAACAAACTTGAGCCATTCAAACACCAAACCCAGAACCAAACAATCATCTCAAGAACAACAAAAAAGGAAAAAACAATTTTTCACTGCTCACATGTAAAAAATGAAGAAGGGAAGCCAACTCCCACATCGAGCGGAGACGCCACCGCGGTAATTGCGAAGGCGGTGGGGTCGAGTTAACGAGCGGCGTAATGATCTTGCTGCATTGCTGCTGCTGAAGTTGCTCCTCTTTCTCTTTCTTTGTGGGAGCGGGTTTGCGGTCCAAGGCGGGAGCAGCAGGGTAAAGCCGAGAGGCGGAGCGAGCCGTACACGCGCGCGGGGGGCGCTCTTTCCTGCCAGTGCGGTTGCCCCGCCACTGCTCTTCGGGGGAAGGCCCCTCGTTGTGTACCGCTTTCGAGGCTTCTTCGGACATCATCGAAGGAACCAAAGAAGAAGCGCTTCGAATCGTTTACAGAAAACCTAACGGAGAGATCGGACGTTTGCATCCGGAACCGAAACAAGAAAAAGAAATCGAGTTGAAGAAGAAGAAGAAGTGCAGAGACTTGTTAGGGTGGAGACTGGAAAGAAGATCAACAAGGGTAAATTTTGCAGACGCGATGGACTTGGCAACCCACTGCCCCAACCCATCATTGAATCAAATTCATGTGCCTAAATTTACATTTATTTCGCGTATTTGATTAAAAATAAAACAACAGAGGAAAAATGCAAAAGAAACGAAAGAAATGGAGAGAATGGGGAAGGAGAGAGAGAGTGAATGCCCGGAATTTGGTTTAGAGTCTTTTGGTTATATTTCTACCTTGGTTAGAGTATATGGTTAATTCATCTTTCCTAGATTTAGGGGTCATACCAATCAGGACCGTTGATTCTATAGGACTCGTTTAGAAGATGGGATCCCTTGGAAGATTTCCTTGTAAGAGTTGGGTTCATTGAACAGAGGTTTCTCTTGGACAAATTAAGGAAAATAGGAGTTGCTTAGGATCTACACTCAAGCCACTTTCTGGGTTTAAGAGCTTTCTTCCATTGGGCCTAGTAAGTCAACGTTGTTCATTGATTCTATACTATAGACTTTAGGACCCTCACTCTCGCTCTGAGCTTGTACCTCCGGGGCTCTACGTCTGTATTCTACGCTCGTCATTTTGCATAGGGGTGTCAGTTAGCCAGTTAGGTGGGTATGGGAGGAAATGATGGATGTTCAGGTGTGTCCGGACCGTAAATACAGTTCATCGGATTCCATATAGGAGATCTCGATGGAACTGGGTGATCGATCGATCGATCATTGCGTACTGAGTGAATCAGAGTCCGACGTGCCTAGCAACGTCTCCACGGAGAGTCGTACACCTCCCGGCCTTGCTTCGGGAACAGCCAGGCTTTGATCCTCGACGTGAAGCGCCGTCTTGGATACAAGTTGATGGGCTGGGAGGCTGATAGGCTGAGACGCCGTCGCCCACAAATACATGAAGGCCGCCGCCACTTGCTCGCTCTCCTTGCACAGATGGCTTTTAATGCTAAGAGACCCAAAAACAGAGTAGCGAGGTAGTGTGTTGTTCAAATTTACCAAGGGAGGTATAAGGAAGTGTCTTCTCTGCATGGCTTTTAAGGTTTTCCTTTCCACAAATGTTTATTTGGTTTAATTAATTATTAAAATTTTAGGACTCTTTAAATCTTAAAAGGTAAAATTGAACTGCTGATTTTTTTGTTTTTTTTTTTTTTGGGTAACTCATTTAACCACTGATTGAAATGGAGTAATTGAGCACTTAAAAAATTAATTTAGAATACAGTGTTGTTTTAATTTTGCAAGTTAGGTGTAAGGTTTTTTTTTTATTTTTTTTATTTACGATGGCATATCTATTTTCTAATTGAATTTTACAGGTCATTGCATTGTGTTGCAATTAGGACTTTATTTAATTGGGTTGCAATCTTTAAACCTGTTAGGACTTATAATTAATTGGGTTTCAATCTTCAACCCAGATCTCTTAGTGAAGACTGCTGACAAATTGTAAGGTCCATCTACATTCCAAGAGCGGAAGAAAATTAGGTGCAAACTAATTTCGTGAGAACTGTGCAAATCGTACCAGGCTGTGGACACATCAACCCTGAAAACTGATAAACACCCCCCAAAAAGTGTAAATCACTTTTCAGTGCTGATGCGTCACCCCCCCCCCTGGTGCAGTTTATACAGTTCTCACGAAATTAGTTTGCACATAATCCGAGCCCTCCAAGAGCCAGCTATGAGACCACCCATTGTATGACCATTATGGCAACTAAGGAAGACTTTTTAGGAGTATAGAATTTCTATGACATTTCTCATCCATTCTTGCTATGGAGCATGTAATCATGAGAAGTTTTAAGTTGAATGAAATTGAGGTTCAATTCTTAGCAAGGAGAAAAATAAAGAAAGAAAGAAAAGTAACCCACCAAAATAAATTATCTTCTTGTTTATTATTATTAATTTTTTGTTAATTTGAATTCTTGAGTCACAAAGGTAGCTGGTCTGTAAACGAGGTGTTATGATTTATATGAGACTTGGGTTTGAAGGGCTCAAGTGAAACTAAGCTCAGCTCGATTACACCCCAAAATTTTAGCCGTAGACCTATATAAACCAAAATACAAGCCCACAGAACTTGATGAGCTTGTTTCAGAGACTGAAATCCAAAATGTTCAGATACTAATTATAGAATTTGATATAATAGATTAAATATTTAAAACATATAAAAACATATGAGATATCCAGGCAAACCAAGCCACCCTAGCTTGCTCAGGGTTGATTCTCATGCCAGAAAGTTGATCTCAGCTGCCAGGCTCATGAACAAGCCTTGTTAACAACCTTCGTAGCCAGATTAATTTATTAAAATTTTGAAGCATTCGGCAAAGAGTTTCTCTGCCACGTGGAAAGCTGGCATGCTACATTGAGCTTCCATATCGTATGGAATCTTCTATATTAGCAAGTGTGCAGTGTCATTGCCCATTTCATCCATATCGTATTACATTTTTCAATTCCATGAATAATAAATCCATAAATTTTTTGGATTCTTAAAACAAATAAACGTAAAACTTTACCCAAAATAAAATAAACGCAAAATATAATGTCTTAAGACTTGTGACAAAGGACTATGAAGTTGAAATTTCTACGTGAAAGGAGGGTGGCATAGCTAAACATGAGATCTCAGGCTGCCACCTTGTGTAAGAATCATGCACAGGTAGAATCCAAACCTACTATCCATCAGGACCATCACTCTTGGCATAAGCCTCGTTTCCATGGTTGAAAATTTTTGATTTCAATAGATATTTTGCGTAATAAGTTACAGGGTCATTCCGGGGGGGGGGGGGGGG
>JAOXJP010110544.1:0-14126 GCA_025762735.1 Platanus orientalis
TCTTTCCGCAAATTACATTCTCAACAAGATACCTCATAAGAAAACAAATAAGACACCTTATGAATTATGGAAAGGTCAAACTCCTTCCTATAAATTCTTAAGAGTGTGGGGGTGCTTAGCAAAAGTGATGGTCCTCATCCCTAAAAAGATTGAGATTTGACCTAAAATAGTTGATAGCATATTTATTGGCTATGCTCATAACAATAGTGCATATCAATTTCTTGTTCATAAGTCTGATATTCCTGATATAAATGTAAATACTATTATTAAATCTAGGAATACATTATTTTTTAAACAAATATTTCCTTGTAATAATGTACAAGAGTCAAGATCCTAAAGGATCTTATGAAACTGCGTCCAACAACTCACAAAAAGAAGATGATGTTGAACCAAGACGCAATAAAATAACAAAAACGTCAAAATCGTTTGGTCCAAATTTTCTAATTTATTTATTAGAAAATGAGTCTCAAAGCTTCAAGGAAGCAATGTCTATTCCTGAGGCACCACTATGGAAAGAGGCTATCAATAGTAAAATTGATTCCATATTACAAAACCATACATGAGAACTGATGGATCTACCACCAAGTAGTAAACCTCTTGGATATAAATGGATATTCAAGAGGAAGTTGAAAGCAGATGGATCAATTGCCAAATACAATGTCAGGCTTGTTGTTAAGGGATACAAGCAAAAGGAGGGTGTAGACTATTTTGATACATATTCACCAATAACAAGACTAACATTCATTTATATGTTAATAGCAATTACAACGTTGTATAATCTAGAAATACATCAAATGGATGTTAACACTGCGTACTTGAATAGTGAATTACATGAAAAAATTTACATGGAACAACCAAAAGGGTTTATTGTTCTTGGAAAAGAGAATAAAGTGTGTAAGCTTGTTAAATCACTTTATGAATTAAAACAAACTCCAAAGCAATGGCATGAAAAACTTGGTAATGTAATGACATCAAATGGATTTCAAATTAACAAATGTGATAAATGTGTGTATGTTAAGATACCACAAATGGTTATATCATTGTTTGTCTGTATATTTATGATATGCTCATCATAGGTAGCAATAATGATATTATTAAGGCTACCAAGAAGATGTTAACTAGTCAATTTGATATGAAAGATTTAGGTGTTGCAAATGTGATACTAAGGATAAAGATCACTAGAACATCTGAAGGACTTGTTTTGTCTCAATCTCATTATATTGAGAAAGTATTTGAGAAATTCAAAAATTATGATAACAATCCTGCAAAAACACTTGTAGATGTAAATCTTCATCTAGTTAAAAATAAAGGTGAAGACATATCTCATCTAGAGTATTCTAGAATAATAGGCAGTTTAATGTATATAATGAATTGTACTCGATCGGACATAACATATGTTGTAAGCAAGTTGAGTAGATACACTATTAACCTAGGGGTAACCATTGGAAGGCATTAGTTAGGGTACTAAGGTATTTGAGATACACCCTAAACTATAGATTGCATTACTCTAAGTATCCCATTGTACTAGAAGGGTACAGTGATGTAAACTGGATATCCGACTCAAAAGACACAATCCACAAGTGGATATGTCTTTACACTTGGTGGTGCAGCTATATCTCAGAATTTGTCTAAGCAAACTTACATTGCTAGGTCTACAATGGAATCTGAATTTATCACGTTGGATAAAGTAAGAGAAGAAGCAGAGTGGCTTCGTCATTTCTTAGAAGATATTTCAATGTGGTCGAAATCTGTGCTTGCTATATGTATGCATTGTGATAGCCAATCAACAATTAATAGGGCACAAAGTCATATGTATAATAGTAAGTCTTGACATATTCGTCGTAGACACAATACAGTAAAGCAGTTGATCTCACATGAAATTATTTCCATTAATTACATAAAGTCAAAGGAGAATATTGCGGATCCATTAACTAAAGGTTTGACTAGAGATCAAGTATACTACTCATCGAGAGGAATGGGTTTAAAGCCTATGTCTTAAAAGTCATCATAATGGCAACCCAACCTAGCTAACTGGAGATCCTAAGATCTAGGTTCAAAGGGACAACCGAATTGTGTGTGACCTAGTAGTATTACTACGATCACTATGGAGAAAACTTCTCCTACCTAATCCTATGATGAAATAGTGATACCTACAACGAAGATTAGGGTAAGCTATGCTTTTAATAACTCTTATGTCTTGGAAATTCAAGTGGAGTATAGCAGGATACTCTTAATAAGAATTACCTATGTTAGTGTGAAGAGGTCGCTTCAAATGAGAATTGTAAGGTTGAATTCTCTAAAACAATCATGAGACTAGGCGGTGTCAATTCAGGGATAAAATGAACACAATCATAATAACCAAATTGTGTCTAGAAAGGAGCTGTGTAAACTCTATTGTCTTGGTTTACACATTGAACAGTTCAAGACATCACGTTCACTAGTTAGCTAGTAAATCCGATAGTCGTTCACAAAGGAAGGTTTAAAGCCACAAGCTACTTATCCCTATACAACGACTTTCCAAAAGTACTATCTCTTAGTGTTGCATTAGCATTTCATTTACAATTTAATAAGACAATTTCATTCATGTGGGGGATTGTTGCCAACGGTTTTGAAAAACACCTAGATTTTCTGTGTAAAATCTGATTGGGTGGCTATGTTTGAGCCAAAATAAAAGTGGGATCCACATGTCATTTAAGGTGGGTCCACATGGGTTTATGTTCACCTCAATGAGGAAAACAACTCCATATGATTGGATGCTCAAAACCATCAAAGGGTAAATGAGAAATTGTTTTCAAAAGTGCCTAGTTGATCACTGGTAAAACTAGTAAAAGTGTGAAATTTGAATAGTCCCACATGGGCTAGCCCAAAAATTTATGTGTGTTCATATACACTAATGCTGAACATAAGTTCGGGCCCCAAGGGGCACCGCTGTTTTGTGGATGGGGGAGGACCTAGCCAACATGGGCTAAGTCTATATTTAAAGACACACGCGCGCTGAACTGAACTGGGCCTGGTCGGGTTAGGTTAGGTCAATAAGAAAAATAAATAAATATCATTTTTATTAATAATTTTCTTTTTGCTTTCTCCCAAAATCGGTTACATCTACTGGGGACATGTTCCTTTGAACTGGATTTACAGTTTTGCCCTTATGGGGGTGTGATTATTCGAATAGGTTTTACAACTATGCCCTTGGAAACTGTTGGGCTGAATAGACACACGTGTGGCTATTAAATCACACCTATTGACATATGTCCATTCCGTACGGATGTGTAGGTGTGGCTACTAGATTGTAACTATTAGTCATTGGTGACTATATGAAATCAATGGTTGTGTCCCTATACCTGTTCTGAACAAACACCAAAAATCTATAAATAAGAGGTCCATCATTCATTTTATTCATTCAAAAATTTAGTCAAGTTAGTATTGTTATAGTGCATCTGTGTCAGTGTTAGTGTAAGAGAGAGAAGTGTAACACAAGTTGGTTCGCCAGACACATAGATTATAGTGCTGCTTCTGTGTGTGGAAGATCATTGTATCCTAGGAGGTAAACATCTAATTTCCATAAGCACCAGAGCGATGGACGAATTTGTCCTAAGGACATAGTGTTAAACACTAGCCTTTATCTACTTAAGTGAAGGTTTAATCATCCGAGTCTAGTAAGTATTTTCGTTTATTTGATTTAAGTATTTTCATATATTATAGTGTTGTGCACATATACAGAATACTGAAATAACAATACTGGAGATAACAGAAACACCAACGCCGAAAGTGATTTACACTTTTTGGGGGCATGTGTAAATCACTTCTGACACTGATGTGGCTGCCCCTTGACCTCAGTGGAGATTACCTTTGTCATAGAAAATCCTCGCCAATAGGAATGTGGTGGAAAATACCCGGGCTTTGAGCAAAACCCATCAATGTGCACTATTTTTCTGATTTGAAATCCTTTATGGGAAGTAGAATTAAAGTTACAAGTACTCTCTCTCTCTCTCTCTCTCAAAAATAAAATATAAAAACAAGAACCAGAAAAAAAAAAAAGGTTTTCCTCGCACTTCTGTAAAGGAGCAATCCAATATGAGAAATAATAATAAGAAATTCATTTCTTAAACTTCTCTCCAAACAATGAAAATGTGAGAGTAGTGACCTATACACGGACCCAAAGGGATCGAATGTCTATTTTTTAAAATTTAAACAGTCTTGGAGTCACCACTTGTTAATGAAATAGAAATTTGATAAAAATAATTGATTTCTTGTAATAACTTTTAATCAATGGATACAATTTTGGGTCTGAGAGTTTATTTATGGTATGAGAAGGTGTTAGGAACCTGCAACCACCTAACTTAAATTGCCCTCCGGATTTTGTGTGCGCAAAAGACATGTGCAAGTTGTGCGCACAGACACATCAGCGCCGAAATGCAATACGCGCACCCCCAAAAAGTGTAAATTACTTTTCAGTGCTGATGTGTCCACCTCCTGGTCTGTGTGCACAACTTGCACACATCTTTTGTGTGCACGAAATCCTGGCTCAAATTGATCTTCTTAGATGAGAGAATTCTAGGCTAATTTATTTTTTATTTAATTGTAAGTAATAAATAAATTGCTTTATAGTGTATTCTAAATTTTGACCAAACTACTCCTAAACATAAACAGAGTCAAACACTAGGAGCTACCATACAATATAAATAAAGTATGATGTAATTATGTATTTAAACGAGTTAAAGCTGATAGGTGACTTGAGTTGCACCTCTAGATTTTATGAAAGGATGGGTGGGTCCGATGGGCACCTGAGCCCAGCTGATTGTAAATTGGGTTTGGGAACCATTTTGAGCCCATAGATCAGAAATGGACCTAATATTAAAGGCCAACTGACCACGCCCAAATCCAGGCCCAGCTTTGTGGGTCACCAAGGACATCGTACTAACCCACATACAAGATGGGCCTAAATGAAGATGTTTCTTTATATATATATATTTTGATTGCTAAAGCGTATCTTTTACTTTTCAAAATGAATATACCTTGTCCTTGTGGCTATTGTCATTGTTTTTTTCAGGAAATTATAGGTGAAGACGCCCAGGTCTCTGGTACAACACACATGGACTTCCAACTTAGCAAGCTGGCATCCTCTGTTACCATTGTCGATTGGAATAAGAAACAAAGACGGGCATTGTCATCGTGGGCATTTGTCATTTTCTAATTTTTACTTTTGTTTCGATTATAAACAAAGTGGATTTGGTTATCTTCTGAAAACTAGTCCTTTGGCATGCAAAAAAGTCTAGAATAGTACAGCGAGCCAACTAATTACACTTATTTAATTGGATCATAATCTCTAATAGTGAATAACTTTTTGAGGAGCCAACTTGATACCTTGGTTATTACACCAAGTTAGATGTTTTAAAAGGCGTTATAATAGCTTAGATACTATCAAACAAAAGCATAAGAAGAAGAAGATACCAAACAACTAGAGCTGTCACCTATCTGACATCCGATTCGTATTCGATTTGATAAAATATCTGATATATATATATAGTTATAATTTTTTTTGGTAAAATATAATTTATTGCTTTAGTATTTTATAAAATATATAAGTATGTTATAAGGAGATATGGTAATATTAAATTGGTGTAAGGTATAACCTTTTTACAAGGGTATCTATTACCCTAAATTTTTGGCTGACAAAGTATGTGGGCGTGCTAGTGTCACGTGGACACGAATAAATTTACTGTATGACCTCAAGCACCAAATAAAACAGAACGTATGAAAAAATTAATTTGCAATAAATTCCTTCCAATAAGTTCATTTAGCCACTCTTTATATTTATCAGGTGATTTCGAGGGGAAGAGTTCTTCCTTCTATATGTAATTTTTCTTGCCTTGAGATCAAAGACTTTTTAATGTTATACTATGGTTAGACTAAAATGGTAATTAAATAAATACAAAAAGAACTCTAAGATGAACTTACCATAGGTGTTATCCCGATCATGTAACGTATGAAGTTATAGAACCAATTTCATATGAAGAGAATAAACATGAAACATTAATAAAATGCTATGAACAAAGATTGAATAAAACAAATGTATTTATTGATGATGAAAGGTTACATAATATTTGGTTACAAGAGTTGACTGTGTGCAATATAAATTTTGGATATATACGAAGTGGTTTTGGTGTGCGACCCCTTCTTTGAACCTTGAGTTCTCCTTTTATAGCCTTCTGATTTGGTTAGAACCCTTGTACAGATGTCATCTTCTGGTTTCTTCTATTATGTCTGTAACTTCTCTCCCTATTCCCTTATTTGCCACATAAGAAATAACTGCCTTCTTCTTCTTTCTTTTCGTCTGGGGCTGCCAAATGTCCATAACTACTTTAGAACTTCCCTTTCTTCTTTCTTACTCCATCTATTTTGAATTTTGAATTAAACTGTATCTTTTAAATATGATTATCTTACCGTTTTCTTAAATCTACCATCACATGGCCTATTCTTAGCCATACATTATGACAGTAAATTTATGGTGTAAATAGTATCTTAGTGTAAATAGGTAAGAGTTGAGGATTTGCTTCGTATAAAAAAACATAAAAAAGATTAGAAGGGCTCTTCATCGTTGGTTGAGAGAGAAAGAGAGACAGATCAAGTGGTCAAAGCTCGTTAAAGCCAAAACCAGCCTTGCTTCCTTGCTCAAGCGCAACCTCCATGAGATTAGTCCCACCAAGCATTAGTCCCACCAAGCAACTTGTGCAACAAGAGAAGGAGATGATTAAGCACCTCTCAAACTACAAAACCCTTATGTCTGTTCGCGAGCTAGCTACACTAAGCCTCTGGTGATGGGATGGAAACCCCCTTTTGCCAATCCAGTGGATGCCCATGAAGGATTACGAATCCATACGGAAGCAGTGGCATATATTATCTACAATGAAGATGTTCCCCTGCCGATTAAGAATTTCAACGACATGTGGTTTTCAAAGTTGATTATGAAGAAGTTGAAAGCTCATAAGTTGAAAAATCGGGACTCCTGGTCCCATGGTTCTGAAAAATCAATACTGAAAGGGAAAGGAAAATAAGCCTAGGTGACGGGATGGATACGTGTGGCAAAAAAATTGGTTCAGTCGGCAAAGGGTTCCGAGTTCGGTGATTTTTTTATTTTTTACCTTCTTTTTTCCATTTTCCCCTTCTTTATTTTGTGTAAACCGAATCTGAATTTTTTTATTGTTTCAATTTGTTGGAATTTTTTTATTTTCTTGATTTGCTTTGTTCATCAAATCGGTTGGGGATTTGTAGGGTATTTCATTGAGTTCTTTAAAATGGCAATTTGTTTCAAGTCTTTTTCATCTTTCGCCTTCTTCCCACTTGGAAGTTTGAACTCCACCTCAACCATGTCAAAAGTTCAATGGATATTCGAATTCATATTCGAGATTCCTTTATGGGAGCGAAGGAGTGACTAATGGCACCTCCAGAAATACTCACCACACCCCCTTTTTAAGTCTTTTCAAAATTTCAATCCATGCCTATCTATAAAATGACCTTCCTCTCCCCACCCCTCCCCTTCATTAAACCTATCTCTCTGGCGTCTCTCTTTCCTCTCCCTCCCTCCCTTACCCTCTCCCTCCTCTCCCCCCTCCCTCTCTCTCTCTCCCCTATTTTTTTTAGTTGTTCAGAGGTGCAAGTCTGGGTAGGGTCCTCCTACACGGACGTGAAGGTTTGAACAGCCAGAAAAAAATAGGGAAGAAGAAGGAGAGAGAGAGAGAGAGAGAGGAAAAGAGAGGGAGAGAGAGGAAGAGGAAGAGAAAGAGGAAGAGGGAGGGAGAGGAGAGAGAGGAAGAGGAAGAGAGAGGAGCGGGAGGGAGATGAGAGAAAGAGATGCCAGAGAGAGTTGTTGGAGAGAGGGAGAGAAAGCTACCAGAGAGAGAGTTACTAGAGAGAGAGATACGTCAGGGAGAGAAAGGGGGGCTGGTGAGGGTATTTTAGGTAGGGACAGGGTGTGATGAGCATAAAAGGGGGGTTGGTGAGATGGGGGGTGTGGTGAGGGATTTCAGGGGTGCTACTAGTCCTTCCCTTCCTTTATTTAACCGAATATCATATACTTATTTTGTTTACCAATATTCGTTGGAACAAATACGGATATGCATAATATATAAACGGATCGAATAAGAATATATGCACATCCACCTCGTATTTGCTTCATTGATAGCCCTACAAATGACTTGTAGGTTTTTTTTGGGTAAATAAACGACCATTTTTTGGTAAGGAGTGTTAACTTAATTTCATTCAACTAAAATCCTCATGGTTATAAAGATCCATTTCTTGAATGGAAGAAATTCTTTGAGGAAGGATTGTGCCATTCCACTTAATAGAAATATGTTCCTTGGATGCTATGGTAGCCATAGCATGGGCTGCTTTGTTGCAATTACAAGGAATAAAGGAGATGGTCACATGGGGGTTTAGGGCTAGTATGCTTTGACAATTAGAGATGATACTACAGATTCTCTAGGGAGGATGATCTTCTAGGTCATTTAGGATCTTCACGATAGACTGATTGTCTTCTTCAAGTAAAACAGATCTGTTTGGCATATCTTTCACTTGTTGAAGCCCCAAAAGGAACGCCATAGCTTAGGTTTCTTTAGGGTTACAATAGTGTAACTTTTGAGTTTCTCCTTGAAGGAATGCACCTGTATGATCTCGGATTATAGCTACTGCTTCACATTGATTTCTTGATGAGCCATCCATATTTATTTTGAGAGTTTATGGGGGGAGGTTTTCATGTGAGGACAGTGTTACTTCCCAAGAAGCCCAAGTCATTTTGTATTAGAATTTAAATTCACCGGTTCTGGGTTGTATTCTTCGATCATCTCCCTAGTGTTAGCAATTATATATTTTGCATTTGCCGGTTTATGATCAAAGATTGCGTTGTTCCTAAATTTCCATAAGAACCAAAGAATGATCGACCCTTGCTGAAAAATTTGTAGATGGGGCAGGAAGATCCACTCATATGGTGATTTTTGGTTTTCTTGTAACCAGAGTCCAAGAGGTGACCCGAACCAAACCACTTTGGCTAAATCACAATTAAAAACAAATGAGCCGAAGTCTCTCTTTCTTTACCACAGATTGGGCATAGTGGATCACAGTCGAAAATGAATCTCGCCATTGATCTCATTGGGCATAGCGGGTCACAATTGAAAATGAATCTCACCATTGAGCTCGTTAAAGGAAGAGCGTTATTGAGTAATCTCCACACAAATATGAGGACTCTTGAGGGCATGCTTTTTTCCTTCCAAAATTTGTTTCCTCTCCGTCTCTAGATGATGTGGATCCTTCAGAGTCCAAAATTAATTTATAAACAGATTTGGATGAAAACTTACCTGTTGGGGTCATGGTCTATATGTCTTCATCATAAGGTTCGTCCTTAGGCAGATGAATTTACAGGATCTTTGATGCTATAATCTCATCAAAATGGGATATGATAAAATCTTCTTTCCACATCCTGGAATCTCTGCCAATGAGGTCTTACACATTGTTGACTCCCTTCAAGTTTGGTCTACCGAATTCCATGAGGATTTTAGAGTTAGGGATCCACAGGTCTTGCATAATATTTATATTACTTCCATTTCCTATCAGCCAGCAAGCTCCTTGTTTTAGAAAGTCTCTGCATTTCATGATGTCTCCCTAGGTCTGGGAAGCATTTGGGGAATACTTCCTTGTCTAGAATAATTTATTCCTCAAATATTTTTATCTGAGAATTTTAGCCCATAATTCATCATGATTCTCAATAAATCGCCAACCCAACTTTGCTATTAATGTCGAGGGAGGATTGTGTCCACTCCTCTTAACTAACACTCCTCTCTGCCCCCTGTTAAGAGGCAGGCACATCAGCATCGACAAGTGATATGTGCCCCCCCCCAAAAAAAAAGTGTAAATCACTTGTCGGTGCTAATGTCCCCACTCCTTGACAGGGGGCAAAGAGGAGCGTTAGTTAAGAAGAGCAGATCCAATCCTCCCTCATTAATGCCTTGCTAACAATCTTCAAGTTTTTTATTCCTATACCTCCTATGCTTTTCCTTAGCTGGAAATGCCTCTAGTTTTTGAAATAGAGATGGTGTCTTCCCTCTTTAAATCCCCACCAAAAGTCCCTTTGAGAGGAAATAATTTTTTTACAGATGTCCTTTGGGATGATGGTGGTTGCCATGTGATAGATCGGAATAGATGCAAGGACTGATTTAATTAAAAACCGTCTTTCTCATATGGGATGAGAGCTTTGCCCTCCAACCAGATAGTTTTGCATCCACCTTTTAGATAAAAAATTGGAATGAGTTCCTCTTAGATGGATCTAGCAACAAATAAGACCCCAAGTATTTTTTTCATATTTCTCCATAAATTAAACTCCCATCATAGCTAGTAGTTCTTCCTTTTTCTCTTACCGCACATTCTTATTGAAGTGAATTGAGGACTTTTGGAAGTTGATTTGCTAGCTCGACCATTTTTCATAAAGTTCTAGCATCTCTTAATTTTATTGATAGCATTTCTATTAGATCTGCCAAACAACAACAAATCATCAGCAAACATTAAATGGGATATGGATGGCACATACCTGTTGATATGGAATCCTTTGAATTGGGATCTCATCTCTATATTCTCTACCATTTGTGAGAAAACTTCTGCACATATGATGAAGAGGTATGGATATAGGGGGCAGCCTTGTCTGATTCCTCTGTTAGGCCTAATGAACCCCTCTGGTGATCCAGTGATCAAATGTGGGCATGGTTGTAGTTCTGTCTTCCATGAAGTTGAATTTCTATAATGATGATTTAAGAAATCTCCATTCAATTCTGTCATAGGCCTTGGACATGTCGAGCTTTAGGAAAAACTGCCTCTCATTTTTCTTATGGAGTGAAAAAGCTCATTTGCAATGATTATTTTATCAGTTATCTGTCTTCCAAGAATGAAAGCACTCTGGGTAGGAGAAATTATTCTGTGTAGAATTGGGCTAATTCTATTTGCCAAGATTTTAACTATCATCTTATACAACACATTACACAGGGCTATCGGTTTATAGTCAGAGGGGAATTGGTTTTGTATTTTTTTTGGAATAAGTGCAATATATGTGTGATTAATACCTCTTGAAAACTGTTTTTAATTGAAATTTTTTTAACATACCTGACCACATCCCCTTTGATTGTATCCCAGCACTTTTGATAAAATAACACTGGAAGTCCACCTGGTCCTGGAGCTTTCAATGGTGGCATAGCAAAAATGGTTTCTTTGATTTCATCAAGAGAAGGTATTCTGGAGATATTTTCATTTTCCTCCTCAGTTACGAGTTCCCTTGTCAATTCCAAGTCCTCCAGCATATCCTTTGGGCTGGATAAAGAGAATATATTTTTGAAGTAATCAATGAAAGCATAACAAATTTCCACAAGGACTTCCGTCCATTCTTTATTCCCATATTTGATTGCTAATATTCGATTTTTCCTTCTTCTGTTTAGGGTAGTGGCATGAAAGAATTTTGTGTTTCTGTTTTCATCTTTAATCTATGAGATTGTTGAATGTTTCCAAATTTTTATCTGCTCCATATGTGGATATCTTTTTCATAGTCATTCAACTTGGATACTATGTCGACTTCTTGGCTTTGGCTCCACGAGTCCTGGGAAAATTCATTGAAATTTTCATGATTAGTCCTCATTGCTTCAAATCGAAACGGTCCTTCTTTCTCTTCCTTCCGGACTTTTCCAGATTTAGTAAAATGGGATTGTGGTCGCTATTGATTGCTACAAGGTAAAGAACTAAGGCATTTGGAAACCATAGTCTCCATTGAGGATCTGCAAAAGCTCTATCAAACCATTCTTTAATGAGGAATTGAGACCTTCTCCTGTTTGACTAAGTATAAGCTAGGCCTAAATAGCCTAGATCAATAAGACCATAGTGATTTATCATGTCCCTAAACTCCCTATACACTTGGTCTAGAAAGGAGTAGCCTCCTTTTTCCGCTGGACTCAAAATTGCATTAAAGCCCCCGATACTACACTAGGGATGAGTGTACGAATTAGAAAATTATTTGATTTCGGTTCAAATTTTGTTTCTTTCATTTTTCCTTGGGCATCCATACACTCTCATTAGTCCGCAGTTTTGCAAGTTAGTGAAATTTAGAATCTTTGTGATAATTAAATTATTGGATGATTTGATCACATTACAAGAAACTGAATCATCCCACAAAAGCCAAAGTCCTCCAGATCTCCCAATAGATGGTACTATGAAATAGTTTGGTACACCAATTTTTCTCAATGATTTTATTTTTATTTTTCTTCAGACATTTTAGTTTCAGAAAGAAATACAATATGTGTTTGGGTTGTCCGGAGCAATGATTTTATTGTTCTCACTATCGGGTCATTGCCCCCACCCCGACAGTTCCAAGATAAGACCTTCATTTTCCTTGCGATTGTTCCAAGCCAACTGCCACCACCCTTTTAAAGAAGCAATTACCAATTGACTTTGACAAAACTTTCTTGTTCTTCTTCTGTGAACTCATGATCTTCAGCCCAGTTCTTCTTTCAAGTTTAGGGATGTTTGCACTATAACCCTATCATGTCTTTTGGATTTTGGCATCTCGAATTCTAGTGCACCAATTTTCCCCCATAATTTCTTTTCCTCTTGTCCCAACGGAGTTGTATGCAGGGAAGAAGCAGTCTTGTGCCAGCTTGGATCAGTATCCATTAAAGCCGTGAGGTTCAAGTCGGTCTAGGGAACCCACTCATTGGTTGGGCCAGTTTTGCTTGGTGGTACAACCGGCTTGGTTGGTATTGCTTCATAATGATCTACCGTACAGCTCTCCATATTTCTTCCATTATCGTGACCTACGATTTCTCCCTTTAACACGGTTGGTTGTAAGGAATGCTCACTTGGATGTTGAGTGGTAGCGTTATCATGCTTGCTAGCCGAGTTGTTCTCACAAGAGGCTAACATATTAGTATTAATTAGATTTTGGATCGAGTTGCATACCTTCTCAAAAACAGGTTCACATCATCTGCAACGCCCCTCTTGTGCGACGTCGTGAGACGAGACACAAGGGGGGGTATCATTTCACTTTTTGGAGATGTCACATCACCCCCAAAAAGTGAAATGATACTTCCCTTCTGTCTTGTCTCACGACGTCACACAAAGAGGGGCATCGCAGAGGATACTTCCCTCTCAAAATGGCCCGACTTTAGTCACGAGGATAAATCGCTGGGTTGTGAGGATTTGACCTTCCATCGGGATGATATCGTATGTACCACACCCCTGATGGGACCACTCAGGGGCGGAATCAATTCACTTTTGGAGGTTTTTGATTCCCCTCCTGAGTGGTCACATCAGGAGTGTGGTGCACTTGATATGGCACCCCATCTTAGTTAGGATTTCGAATCCCCAAGATTTTGTCACCGAATCTCCTGCTGTATAGTCAACTCCTCCAACCGTGCTGCTTTCCTTATTTTGGGTCATGGTTGTCGGCCCTTGTTCTCCTCCTACATCAGCGACAAACTTGACCTTCCTTACTTGATTATCGTCTTCCTCATGCAAGCCCTTCTCACCTTTTTATTGGAAGACACGACCTTTCCCCTTTAGTCCATCCTCTTCCCCCTTAAAGGAAGGAGCATTATCTTTCTTGGTTTGGGAGATATTGCCTTCAACAACTTTGTCAATCCAACCTGTAGTTTTGGTATGATTTTCCATTAAATCCGACTCAGCTAATTCACCATGCATGGGTTATGGATTCTCTTTCCTTGTGTGGTCTAGGTCCATATCATCCTCTCCGCACCCGCCTATGCCCTCCATTACGGTAACTCTGGGTTCCGTTTCACTCTCCTTTTTTTGGCTAATTCGAGTTTTCCTTTCTTCGTAGAAGCATCTGCCACGTCATCACCAGTAGGAGCTTGTCACGTTAGCAGTAGGTTCTTGGCCCTGGTCACCTCTCTCTTCACCGGTGGGATGGAGTTGCTGCTGCTCCGGTCATTCCTTACTGAATCCATTGTGCTATTGACATTTAGATGGGATTCTTCAGAGTCGATTTCTTCCACAAAAGGGCTTCTTGGTTATTTTTAGGGACTTTCTATTACCACCACTGTTTCTTCTAAGTCCACATCAGTTTTTTTAAATTCTCTCTCTTC
>JAOXJP010110555.1:0-14126 GCA_025762735.1 Platanus orientalis
CTTAGAATCCACCTGAACGAGTTGTGAATGAACGATGCAAGAAAAGACGCTTCTTTGACAAGATGAGATAGGCTCCAAGGACCCCTTTTGGCTCCTTTCAACCAACCTATAACATTTCCCAAGTCACCTTCCACAATGACACGGCGATGCTCTCCCCTAGAGTGAACCAATTGAAGGCCATAAAGTAAATCCTTTGTTTCTGTATAAAGAGTGTCCCCCTGATGCGGGACAAGCACACTAGGGTAATGTATGTGAGGAGTTAAGATCTTAGATTGCTAAATTTAGCTTTAAGGTAGAAACTAGGTTCCTACTCTCAATAGTGTGCATCTTAAGTTCAAGTTTTAGATCAATTTTTTAGGGCTTAACATGCAGAAATATTGGTTATAAAGAAAAGAAAAGAAACTACCAACAAACATTCAAAAAAGCACATCACAAATGCTAAGAATTGATCTACACAAACGACTATCAAACAACTTTCAAGGGAAATTTGCTAACTGTTTGGGAGGGGTTTTTAAGGTTGGTTTGCATGTCAATTTAGAGTATTATGAGAGGTTTAATTTGGGTTAATGGACATGCAAAATACCAAAGGCAAGAGTTCCAAATATTAGCATAAAGTAGGCATGATGATTATATTTGCACAGAAAATTTTGGGTTGAACAATTTGGGTTGGTGGCTTTCTTAAGGCTTATAAATTGTTGTCCAACATGTTGAAAGATAATTTAAGACCATAATCAACTTAAACATACATTATGGGGTCGCCAAACTCCTTGTACCATGTGAAATTAAAGTTTTCAAGTGTTGAACTAATGCTGTCCAAAATTCTAGGTGGGTTATTTTATGTGAATCTGAATTGAAATAGATCCAATCTTTGTGAAGCAAGTTCTATAACTTGAATGAAGGTTTCCACACTTGTGAATTTAGATCTAATCTTATTAAAATTGCAGAAAGTTGTCGGGATTCCAATCTTTTAAAATAACAGTTCAACTCATAGTTTGTCGACTCCCTGAGTTGACTCCTTGACTCCCCCGAGTTGACTCCACTCCTAAGCCTCATTAGTCGAGTTATGCTTTTGATTTTGAACTATACCTGGCTCACTGAGTTAAGTTGTTATTTCGGTAGACTCATTTGACTCGGACCGATTCTGTGACTCAGTCAAGTCTTGTAAACCTTAAAATGACCTAAAGCCAAGTTAAAACACAATAAAAAACTTTTTTTTTTTGGTGGGGGTTGGGGGGGGGAGGGCTTAAGGTTTCTTTTATAAAGGCTCCAACAAATGAGTTCAAGATTCAAAACCTTAGAAGAAAGAAAGAGTAAAGAACTTGGAAGAATTAAAGCTAAAGCGATAATAAGATTAGACTTTAAACTTGAACTTTTAACTGTATAAACTTGGACATTGGATTTTTTAGGCTTATGTTGAAAACATGTGCTTTGGTTTTTCAATATTAATATTAATTGTTGTTTTTTAAAAACTTTATTTTGGACTTTTAGAATTTACAATTAGTTGTGTTACGATCCGTATGAAAGGCCAAGGTTTGGGCTTCTAGCTCAACACACATGTACATTATGTAAATAGAATTCGATGTTTATATGTGGTAGTTGTGGTATGCTAACCGTAGTGGTCCATCAAAGTCTATATGGACTAGCTATAAGGGAATGTTCTTGAGAATTCTAGAAATATGAAGGTTTTAGATATTTTTAGGGAAGATTCTAGAAAAATCCACAAGAGGAAGTGGTGGAACATTCTACAAGACTCCATACTGTTGGATGCATGACAAATGTCGAGATCTTAACGGGACATAGGGATATGACTTGCTTATATAAATGGGAGGACCTCTCATTTATGCAATAACAAGAAGAGTCTCAACTTGTCATTTTCTTGAGTATATAGTGAAGTAATATTTTTAGTGTTACACTTGTTCTCTCTTCTAGCATAACGACTAAAAATGGGTGTTGGGCTATGTTGACTCATTTATAAGTAGAAGTAACACAAGTACCACACGATCTTAGGCATTAGGAGAAGCTAAATCCGTGACATATGTCTACCTTGCTATAGTATTGTACTATTAGTAATTTGTATAATTTATTTTTGATTTTCAAGTTATGATACTGTAAAATATTTTTATTTATCAAGAAAATGGATAATACTTGAGCTAAAATACTAAATGTAATTTTTTATTTTTTATTATTTTATATATTTTAAAAAAATAAAACTAAAAAGTTTTATGACTCGAGTTGACTCCAATGACTCCTGAGTCAAGTTGACTCCTGGAATATCCGAGTCGAGTAAAAATCTGAGTCGGCGAACCTTGGTTCAACTTACTTGAAGATCTTGTACAATCACATGAAATAACACTCACTTCGATGTGAAAATTGGAACAACTTGTTGTAGAATTCCAAGGAAGATGAAATAAACCACAAATCAACAAAGAAAACACTAAGATAGGTAAGGGCCTCCACCCTAAGTGTCAAACCTCACTCCGATAACAACATTTTCAGGCTTTGAAGCATTGAAGTTGAAGAAGAAAATCTCCTTCACACGCTAGCCGTTCCACCATCAAGAGAATTGAGCAAACTTTAATAATAATTCATTAATTTCGTTTTGGAGGCTACAAGAGGCTTATAAAGACCCCATACGCCTACCCTAATTAGGACTGCACTATTGTGGTGTCAAATGACACCTATACCCCTAAAGTGGCGCCCCCCCTAATAAAACCCAAAATTTCCACCCCTGTGGATGATTATGCCCCTGGAACATGCCCCTGCTTCTATTTGCATCACTCCTAGTACAATATGATGTTCCTCTCTGTCTCATATGACATAATAAAGTTCATAAAAATGAAATTACAACTGAATAACTGAAAGAAATAAAATAAAGTGCTGAAAATAAATGTCTGCAAGAATGCCTGACCCTTGAACTGTCTGGGTGGCTCTGGAACAATCCCCACTCTACTCAAACCATATGAGTGGGATGGATCTCCTCCTCCTGTGCTGGCTCAGTCTTGACTCTCCTTGTCCCCATTACCCCTTCATCCAAAGGCCCTGAATAAACTAGAATGCATGCATCCAATGCATCAAAAATCAAACCACCGATGCCAGAAAGTCTCGGATTCCCCAAAGAGCATCCATCAAAATTTAATTTCAAATCCAAACCCATAGGAGGAGACCAAAGGTGAGTAATTTTTGGCACGTGAGAAGCATAGTTAATGAATATTATAAGATTCCTTAATAAGTTGTCGATTGAGATCCCTTGAAATAGGAACTCCTTAGAAGCCCAATGAGCAATGTGAATGGAAATGACCTTAATCAACTGAGAAGTGTTCCTTTCTTTTTTTGTCATGAAAGATTCTTTGATTTCGCTCTTCCCACATGGACCAAATAATGATAATAGAATATAACTTCAAAGGAGTTTACCCCTCTTAGCAAATGGGACAATCGACTACATCCACAAAAACACAGCCATAACCTGGGGAAAAACTAAAGAGATACCAAACAAGTTAAGAAAGTAACACCATATCTCATGTGCAATTTAACAGTGAATAAAATTATGGTTTATCGATTCTCCATCTTGTAAGCAAAAATGACAAATATGAGGAAGGATGCTCCAACCTTTTCACCTACGCTGGAGCATGTCACATGTGTTCACACATTTGTGTGCAACCTCCCATCATAACGCCTTGAACCTCCAAATATATTGTGGAATGTTGTGATATATTTCTTGGAACTAGGATACAAAAGATGAAAAAGAAAATCATACCAGATGGACCTTTTCTTGTTAAGAGTTTTTTAGATGAAAAAGGGAACAAGAAAGAGAGAGACAAGAAAAACCAGGCAAAATTTAAGAAATAGACTCCGAAAGGAGGGTCTAGAATTAAAACAGAAGCCACAAACAACAGTGTTGGCCTGACAAAAGTCCTGGAAAATGAGTACACCTTGTTGTCTCTTGGTGAATACAGTGGAAGGATATATCACTAGGTATAACTTGTAGATATATGTGCATGAATCAGCTAGGTCCAACACTAAACAATCCACTTGATATAGTAATAATAGTATTCGCTGGGCTGAGTCAAAGGTTACTAGGTCCAGATGCTGATAATTTAGAACTTAGTCAGAGAAGGGGGGGGGATGAAAAATAGAAGATCAAATTATTAACTTAATACAAACAAAAAGTTGGATATTATGCATTGGAGAGATACAGGTTCCTGTTGGGTAGACCAAAAGAACGGTCTCATAATATCTGCAGATGTTAAGCCATGAGCAAGGACGTGAATTGAACCGAATTAGATTTCAACAATATTATTAGCTTTCATTGTCGTCCTATCAGTTGTTGACCGAGTTTATATACCTTTTGGATAATTTGTTTATTGACACATTATGCCTAAATTGTAAATAAATGGCTGATGATGTTCTGGTCTTTTACCGAACTACTGAAGTAGTTTTTACATGTTCTTTTACCCATAAGATGTTACTGAGTGCCTAGCTCAAAAATAATAATAAAAAGGGGAAAAATGATGTTACTGTGAATTATTTAAGTATTTTATATATGGTGTTATGTCTACACTCTACAGTCTATTATATGATACTCCATTGACTTATGAGCATAGGGCCACTGAAGTAGAAGAGAATACAAAGGGAGAATCGAAAAGGAGGGAAAAAGTTGCTCAGCAACTTGATCATCATATTCACTTCAACAAATTAGAAAGCTAATTACAATTCAACTAAAACCCTAGTATTAGAAGTGTATCCATATTCTTTCATAAGAAGGCCATATTTCCATTATGCTATTTGCTTGCTTCCCTATCGCTTCTCGGCTGCCCTAGTTACAATATATATATCACTGCATGCAAGCACAAAGTTGCTTTAATACTTGATTAGAATATTAAATAACTGATCTCTTTAACTTAGAGAATAAATTAGTTGAGTAAATTTGAAGTCAATTGAGAAGTTGGACATTAAATCTTCTTGTTATCAAGTAATGGGAGAGGCAAGGTGATGAGGACATGGGAGCAAGGTGGGGCCCACATTTGGCCTTGGTGTGGTCAACACATGGAGCGATTTATGGAAGATGCAGTGTGGGTTTAGGAAGGGTCCAATAGGGGGTAACATTTTTTTTTGTTTTTGTTTAGAGTAATCCCATTTTTGATGTTTAGCCCTTTTTTTCAAAGGGGAAAACTTGCCCTTTTGATTGGTGTCATTAGGTAGGTTATTCAGTTACCATTCTAACGAATATATATATATATATATGTGTGTGTGTGTGTGTGTGTGTGTATTTTACTTATTCATTTCTATGTATTTTATTGAAGAAATGGTTTATAGTGATCTTCGTAGGATAAGATTCAAATTGTGTGATATTTAAATGTGATTTCATTTGCATATCAATTTAAATTATGATGTATGCTGATTTATGTTAAAAGGGCGGCTTGGCCCAACGGTAAGGCTTACCGTTAGCGTCCCTGGTGGCCCGGGTTCGAGTAACGGAAACAGCTTCTCCAAAAATGGGGGTAAGGCTGTATACATCTTGCCCTCCCCAGACCCCGCGTTAGCGGGAGCTTTGTGCACTGGGTCGCCCTTTTTTTTATTCTAACGAGACCGGGATTGCATAAATCTGATGTGATTTGGGAAAGTTATGACCAAATTACTAAGGGGGTATCAGTAAAAATGGTAATAGTGTTTTATTTATTTATAAAATCTTAAGTTTTAGTTATTTTAATTTTTTAGAAAATGAGTTTTTAGAAAGTTTTATGTTTTAGAAAACTTGGCTAGCAAGTTTAGGATTTTTAGAAAATTTCCAATTTTAGCATGTTTCTAATTATTTAAGGCTATAAGCCTATTTAAAGGCATCCCTCATCATAATTTTAGAATGAAGTTAATTGATAAAAAAATCTTTGTTTTCTCTCTACAAGAGTGAGAATAATTATTTCTTCTACAAGCTATGGTGTTAAGATTGGAGACCTTGGTTGGTGATTTCCAATGGACATGAGGTTGGTGATTTCCTTTCTATCTTCTTCTCATTTTTCTCTCTTTCATTCTTCTTCTTCTCATTCTTCTTCTTCCTTTTCTCTCTTGCTTTTATATCTTTGCTATTTACTGGTTTTTCTCCATGAAAGACCCATCGTCTCAAGTGTTTCTTGAATCCTTTTAATAGCCAAACCTCTAAATTAGTTTTCCTACCATTTATGAAATATTTTGATTTTTCCTATCTAATCTTATTGGAATTTTATGAAATTTTAACTGTAGAACCCTTAAACACGTTAGAAACTACCCTTAAATTTTCGGAAATTTTTGATGCATCAGAAGGGTATTTTGGTAATTTTTGAAAATTTGCCCAAAATTATAGAAATACTCTTTTTAGGTATTTTCCCTTATTTTCTTCTTTTCTGTTCCTTTTCATTCTAAAATCTATTCTACCTTTCTATTTCTTGATTTCCCCTATTTTGTGGCTACTTGATTGTTTTAAAATTCAATTCTTGAAATATCTTGTTTTCTCCACACTTTGAATCTCGTAATTATTTGAGCCTCTTAGAATTATTCTACATCAATTTTTGGTATCTTTCCCTTGGTACTGCATCACAAGGAATCCATGTGCCCCAAGGACATAGTTAAGTGTTCTTAAAGAGGCGTGGATACCTTGGTTATAAAAAAAAGAAAAAAGAAAAAAAAGTAACGGGTTTGAGAATTTTTACTACAATGCTTCATCTGTGCGGCAGAGGATGCTTCATGCAAACTAAATTTAGGCAAAGTTTGTTGTTATTTTAGCTGCTTAAGTACATATTATGTGCCGAGCCTGTTGACCTTTAGTGGTGAATTCAGTAGAACACCGTGAGGCGGTTGTCATTTTACTGAAAGTGTAGGCTTATATTTGTATTATCTCCAGAGGACAAATAGTTTTGAGTCTGCAAGTGGGCTGCATCCTTCCCAGTACCTTTATATTGTTTCACACTTCCATTATTCCACGTGGGTATGGTTGTAGACTTGTAGTGTCTGTGTAGTGAAGCAAAGTGCTGAACCCAATGCATGTCTCTGTTTCAAAGATTGCAGCGAGTTTCGATGTTCTTGCCATGAACATAACTTGGTACATGCTAATATTTGCATATCAGTGACATGACTAACCATTAATTAAAATATTCTTGTTTTGATGTAAATCCATGGAACAGTTCTTATAATTGGAATGGAATTTTCTGGATGCTTTACTAGCTGTAGTGCAGAAAGATGGAGAAGTATCCACTGGCAGCCCCACAATTGATAGAACATCCCAACTGTAACACAACCTCTAATCTTTCATGTTATTTGTCAGCAAACCTCGACAGAGGATTTTGAATGTTCTCTATTTGACTGACTAATTAGTGTTTCACACTTTCTCTATTGGATGTTAAACCCAATTTCAGACTTTCTTGAGGCTACTATTGATTTATAAGCAATAAGTGGTTGTTACAGTTCATGTTCAGCTTAAATCTTGGCTTTAAGTAAAGTGGGTTCCCATCTTCCCAAGCCTGCTATAACTAATATGCTATATTCATCATTTGGAATTAAAGTTGCATGAATCTTTTCTACGATTGGCATTCCAGGTTTTGGATATTTAGGCATGAACAATACTGATTATAATGTAGATGTTCTATTTTTCACTGCTGCTCTTTTACCTGCTTTGACATCCACTTCCTGTTGCTTTTTGTAACCAAGATTCTGCTCATTGCTTTGTTAATTTAGATTTGGTCCTCATGCAGAATCGTTTTGATGATTTATGTAAATTTTATATTTGATTGATTCCCCTTGCTAAATACTTGTAACAACAGGCACAAAATCCACCCCTGACAAACTACATGATGATACAGACAGAGATAACTCCCAAAATGCGGGGAGTACTGATCAACTGGCTAATTGAAGTACAATATCTACCTTTTTGATGCATTTCTGTTATTTTTCAACTTATGCTTATCACTTTACTGTGCATGCTTTTTCTTCTGATTTGTTTGCAACCAAATTGAGTGATTGATTCTTATCTTGGCTACAGGTGCACCACAAATTTGATTTGATGCAAGAAACACTTTTTCTCATGGTAGCTCTGTTGGACAGATTCCTTTCTAAGGTTACAATTGGAAAGGAGGAAATGCAGTTGGTTGGTCTCACAGCACTCTTGTTAGCATCCAAGTATGAGGACTTCTGGCATCCAAAGGTTGATATCTGTCCCAGTCCAATAGCATTTTTTATGAAACAGGGTCTAAATTGGGAATGTATGTAATTTATTACAGGTCAGAGATTTAATTAGCATCTCGGCAGATTCATACACAAGAGATCAAATGCTTGGAATGGTGTGCAAGACTTCAGTTATATCCCTTTGATTTCCGTTCTGCCTTAGCAAGGATATAAATTGACTTCTATTTTTCAGGAGAAGCTTATTCTTAAGAAGTTGATGTTTCGATTGAATGCTCCAACTCCATATGTGTTCATGCTAAGATTTCTCAAGGTTGCCAAGTCAGATGCAAAGGTCTGTGTTAACAGTTAAACACTTGTTAATTAGAATTTTTTGGGAACAAATTTTGTCAGTAAGATTTTGAAAAGCCTACTTAATATAAATTCTGCTTACACTTATTTTGCCTAATGGACTTTCTTCCAGCTTGAACATCTAGCGTTCTACCTCATTGAGTTGTCTCTTGTTGAATATGAAGCTTTAAAGTTCAAACCATCATTGCTATGTGCCTCAGCAATTTATCTTGCCCGATGTACCCTGCAAATTAGTCCAGCTTGGACCAAATTGCTCAGCAAACATGCACACTACAAAGAATCAGAACTCAGGCATACTTTTTAAGCTTTTAGCTTCATTGCATCTTTGTGGCTCTTGATGTGTAATGAATTAGCATTGAGTTGTACACTTCACTTACGTTAATTCATATGCAGAGACTGTGCAGAAATGATCTTGAAATTCCAGAAGGGTGCTGGTAGAGGACTATTGAAAGTTACGTATGAGAAATTCATGAGCTCTGATCACAGTTGTGTTGCGGCGATAAAAGCCATGGACAAGCTTCCTTTCTGAATTCATTTTTCTGAGGTGTAAATTTGTGTTCTTTTTGTAAATATGATCATCAAATTGTTCGGCAGTGGAGAAAGTAAGCTTGACATGCCAGATCTCACCGTCCATTTGAATCATGTGATTGCAATTGCTTATATTACTGTTTTATTTTGCACTTACGGAAACCAATTTTGTTTGGATCCTTGCAGGAAAGAGATCATATTCAATCAATGCTAATCTTTGTGAACCATTTCTTCTGGTCCTTTTGTACATTGAACAAACATCCTTGATGACAGTTATTCACCACCATGTGGTGACCCTCCTGCCATCTTGTTTGAAGCCTCCTCTATTGCTGCTGCTGCCATGTTGTGTTTTATGTGTAATTGTTAGATACCAATCTAAATGGGTTTTTGGTCAACATGAAATTTTAGAGTCAATTACATAATCAAAATGTTAGTTAAATTGATAATCATCAGCTTCAGTCACAATTACTACCCAATTATTAGCATACCAAACTCCGAATATCTTTGCCAAGCCAACTTGAGATAACTGTTGTACGCTGGGATCTTATGTTACTTATGATGTGTAAGTATCTTTGCTTAGTATATTTTTACTAATTTCTTGTAACTTTTGCAAACGTGGATGGTTCTATGATTTTGGATTGGGACCTAATGTCAAAAGGTTGCACAATGGTCATGAGATTTGTCTCTCAACATTATTAATTTCAGTGTCTCTAGTCATGTTGTAAATCTATTTTCATGTGTTAAAAGTGATCATCAAATCAAATGAGGATTCAAATACAAAGATTTCTAGGCTTTTCTATGATAGGATCATATCCCTTGGGCGTATTTGCATTTAGTTTTGACAACCCATTGTGGAAAGCTAAGGTGTTGGATTTTCTTGGTTGTGGTCTCTCAGGATTTTTTATTTATTTATGGTAAGGAGCGTTAGCTCAATTTCGTTCAACTAAAATTTCCTCACAATTATAAACATCCATTGTAATTGTGGTCTCTCAGGAGGATTTATACTGTGTAGAATCTAGGATACTTTAAGAAATAGAACCATGTATAGATGATGAAGATATCACATTGCAATGGAAAAGGAAAACCAGCACCAAGATCAGAGTCAAATACCAAAGGATATTAGCCAGGGAGGAATCTCTGAACTTGTCCCAGAACACGGGATTATCTACTGGAGACAACATTGTTGAGGTGGATGATAATTTCACGGCTTTTGAACTGGAGCCACGGATTCACGGCACAAGAACTTCAATGCTCGCATTTTCATCAATGTATAGGTGTCAATCAATGTATTGGTTGACACCTGGAAAGTAAAAAACGGTTAACTGTAAGATGATTACGGAGCAATATGTCAGGACCTGAATTCAAGGTTCTTATCATGACTCGAACCAGTCCAGACATTTGATGACACATGCCCTGAACCCGGACCTCACCTTGGAATGGTCTCGGATTCGGAGTATGACCACTCCACATAAGCAGCGGAATAAAACATCCATTCAAATTATATGACTCATAAGTCATAACTAATATCCTTCAACAACAGAGTACAATCTAAACATGACCATCGTCATCCATATAAATCTCATACAATCTGTGAAATGAAATCTAATAAACTAGACTTTCCAATAATAATATAATATGTGAACCTAAAACATGTCCACATGCTAATACAACCAATACAAACTAAATCTTTGAGCTCTCAAATTCTTTTCTGTCGATCCTAGTGTGATCCACAAGATGTACACACCTACTAGTTCTCAATCTGAAAAATGTTGTCACGTGGGTGAACGTGTTCGTAAGTAATCATACAAAATATACATGGAATAGGATCAAACAGAACACAACTATATGAAATGTTAAATCATGTGTAGATATGTATGCATCGGTGCAAAACAATTTACAAAATAATGACTATACATTAGAGAAGATACGGTTTACAAATATGGTTCAAAACAAAGTATGTGCAATTCGTAGTCCAACAAAACATATACCCTTCACTTTTTCAAACTGGAACACCTTCCGGTGTGTACTTCAAAACAGAGTGTGTATGAATCATTTTTCAAAATTAAACATAGCTGATACAATCGAAAATCTGATTTAAATATAAACATATATCACAAAGCTTTTATATATATATATATATATAATCTCACATTTTATCCTATGCACAGGATACCATCATACCATTCCCTAATGACGGGACATTTTACCTATTGTATTTTATTTCCAATGGTAGGGTTGGAATCTATTGTTTTACATCTCCAATGGTGAGGTCTAAACTCATAGTATTATATCTTCAATAGTAGGGTCTAATCATTGAATAATCTTTAAGAGAAGGGTGTATATACATATCGCTAATCATTGAATAAACCCTAAGAAGATGGTCTAATCAATGAATAATTATTAAGATGATGGTTTAGGGGGCCTAATCATTGAATAATTGTTAAATAACGTGATTGATCATAGTTTGTGATCTGAAATTAAAAAAAAAAACTCATAAGTCAATTGTTTTGAGTACTTGTGGGTCTCAAATGGACATCGGAATCAAAAGTTATGATTGTTTTTAAGTTTAGATATTTAATTTTATTTATTGGCTCATTTTTCACTTAAGGTTTTTTGAGAAATTGTACCTACGGTCATATATTGGTCTTTAGGTTTTCATAGTGTCAAACCTTGGTTTTTGGAGGTCTCTTATAGTAGCCACACAACATCCATTTAGTTTTATACTTTATTTACCTTACTGGTTTGGAGATGGTGATTTAGTTCCCCTTTGACACTTCTCTTTGGTACTTCTTAAGTTCTTTGCTTGAAATGTTTTGGCTTTCAGAACTTAGATTTCTTCCTTATCTTGGTGATGGTCTCCACACCAGACACTCATAAGTTCACCTTTTATACATTACATGCATAATCTATCATC
Source organism: Platanus orientalis (assembly GCA_025762735.1). Classification (NCBI taxonomy): domain Eukaryota; kingdom Viridiplantae; phylum Streptophyta; class Magnoliopsida; order Proteales; family Platanaceae; genus Platanus; species Platanus orientalis. The sequence continues at coordinate 11,939 of JAOXJP010110555.1, forward strand.
TAGATTTAGAATGAAATTAACAAATTACATCATGACTTTACATGCTCGTAAGTGCAACATGAATAGTGTTAAGACTGAATTTATTTGAAGGATATATGTAGTGGTGCTTCTTTAAGGATAATGGTGGTTTGTGGTGATAGAAAACATGTTATGATTCATGTTGATGTAGAAGTGCATTTCAGGCAAATATGACGTAGAGTTCATTAAGAATGACAAATGTATGTTCTCTATAAGGTGGTTTTGGAATGTGCGCTAAGGTATGGTGTGGTGCAAATATCACATGTTCTATATCTTGGAAAAAGATACATGTGAAGCTAACTTCAATAAGAAACCTTCAAGGTGGCTACAAGCATGCTAAGGTAGAGATTATTGAGTTTTTGGCAAGTTTCCAATTGTAAGACTCCTTCAACATGAATGAATGGGACTGGGTTTGATTGTGGAATCTATTAATGGATGGGTCCCACAAGAATAAAATAAAAATAAAAAGTTTCTTCATTATGAAAATTATAGAAAGAAAAATGTTATTTACATGAAAAAGAATTAGGGTGTTTATTAGGAATCTCTCATAGTGAGAGGAAATGTGTTTTTTTATAGGGTTGAGAGAAGTGAGGGAGAAGGGTGTAACATGGTTAAGGGCTTGGATTCTAGATCATATATCATGAGTGATTTAGGTCTGTATCTCATCACATGGAATATAGGGTTGTTTCTGTTGCGTCAACAATTTTTTTTCCAAAATATAACACTACATTATAACCATACTATCTCATGTTGTTATAGGATGCTCCCAGACCTAGAGGCCCTTCTTCTAGATGATGCATCAGATGACACCACTTTTTTTGGCACCAAGTGGGTAGTTTTTGCACTCAATCCCTATGAATGGATGAAATAAATATATGTGGATGTTGCATCTCCCCTAATTTGAGCGAGTATAAGACTCGTTACAATTGCCTCTATTGGTGTAGCCGGAGACAGCCTTGAAATTTCACGTAATGGAATATGGGTCTTAACCACTCAGCATTAAAGAATAAAATAATGTAAATAAATTAACAACCATACAAGACAAGACTGAAGATTTTTACGTAGTTTAACAATGTACCTATGTCCACGGAAGTAACAACTTCTTCACTATGAAAATGTAAAATCCGTATAAAGAATTTTTTTTTTGAAACCCAAAACCCACACATTTTCTCCATTGTACACCCTTTCTCCCTCACACTCTCAACCCTTGAATAAAACCCCACAAGAATCCCTTTTTACAGCTGCTCGTCTCTTCCTCTCATTTCTCTAATTTTATTTAGGGTTTTTAACCTTCGCCATCAATGACTCTTCTCACACGAGGAGTCTTTAACAATATTACAAAAGTCCTAGTTTTGGGTGGTAGTGGTTGGCCGTATTACTTACGCCTTAGCATAATATAAATTATCGAAAAGGGGGTGTGGGTCCCACACAAAATATGCATGGGCCCATACACCCTATGAGGGGAAAAGGTACATCCTGGACAAAACATCCTTACCTTATAAATTATACCCTTATAACTTGCCCCATGTCTCATACTAAAAGGATCCTGATCCACGGTTGGATGTTCCCCATCGAAAAAACCATGCCACAATACAGCTTAAGATGTGAGACCCCAGCGTGGTATTTATTTGAACGGAATTTTAATAGCGTTTCAAACCAAAACGGATTTCCTGTAGCGCAAAAGGTTAGGCAACCTTGAACAGCCAGTGCGTTGGGTGACATGTGGTGAAAGAGTGAAAAAACACCCAACACTGACGCACATGATGTGGTGATTCATTTTTTTTCATGTGTCACCCAACGTACTGGTGCTTCAGCTTCAGGGTTACTGCAAACTTACGCTACGCAGGAAATACGCTGTGGTTTCAAACAGCTCCAAAATTAATGCATTCATTAGGGCTGTGTTTGGTTGCCACCTGTAACCAAATCATTTCATTTTAAATTCTCGTGGCATTTGAAGCCATAAAGGTGGGGTTCACTATTCCAAGTAAGAACCAAAACCACGGTAAATGGTTAGGAATCATCTGAATTATGGTGCTTAATTTAATAGCTTGTTTGGCAGTCACCTGAAATGTAATCATTTCATTTGAATTTTCCAAGGCGTTTATAGCGACGAGGTGATGATTTGTAATGAACTAATTCAACTTCATACCGATTTGTTAACTACAATTAG
>JAOXJP010110566.1:0-14126 GCA_025762735.1 Platanus orientalis
TTGTACTATTGACATTAGATGAATGATTCAGATTCAAATTACAATGAACTTAACATGTTAAACCAATTATGAATTATGTTCAACCAAGCAACGGAAACAAAAAGAAAACACAAGTTTTGAAATACATGATACTTAATGGGAGGGACTTCACATGATGTTGAAATGAACAACATATAAGAACTAAACCTTGGCATTTCAGTGTTTTATTTTCACTTAGATTGAACTAAGAGCTTGGAATTTCATAACTTAGCTTAAACCAAGAAAAATGAAAAAGATTTTAATAACAAAGAATCATATCTGTTCACATTGGTAAACAAAGATTAAATTAAACAAAGAATTCATACACCCACCTTTATTTATTAAAACTAAGAAGATAAAATTTCCCCAAAAGTAACAGTTCCGTGGGTTTCAAGTCTACATGCTATATGAAGTCCTATTGTTCAACCTTTTCAAGTTTCCTATGTATTTCAATTCATTGTCATTCCAAGCACCCTATAAAAGATCGAATCCTTTATTTCATCTACATGAACGGCAACAACTAGTGAAGAAATCAAATCTATGCTATGGCTTGAGGGTAACCTCCTATTTCAACAAGTAAACATTACTCCCAACTGAACTAAACCTTTTTTAAGCTCCTTATATAACTCCATTGTCACATTATGTTATGAAATATAAAAAAAACAACATAGTAAATGAAGGCAACAATCCAATCCAACCATTTGATCTAGCATGCTAAGTTTCGGAGCCAAAAATAAAAGAAAATAAACCTCAACTCATGGATTAGGTCTTCAACTACAGATTGTGATAATAAAACAAAAAGCAAAAATAAAATAAAAAATAAAATTGGTATCTAGTAGTTACCTTACGATCATCCCCTCTTACTAACAGAAACAAGATTTCACCCTCAACCATAATCATATTAGTTACCAAACTTAGTAGAATCAATGGATTGACACTCTAACTACTCTTCTTAATATTCCTAAACCCTCAACTTGTACAAAAATAATAGATAGATAACAAAAAATATATGAGCTAAAACAGAATCGCAAAGATCAGATCACAAATAACATGCATAATATTTCCCAAATAAAAAATGAACTCTTAGCAATAGTTTCAAATCTCTAAATGTTATTATAATATAGAAGGGAAATAAAGCATTGAATCCCAAATAACATGCTTAAAATTATTTCATTAGCAATGTGAATTAATCATATAATAAAGCACACACATAGTCTAAAAACCGAGCATAAATACTAAAACAGTAGTTTCACATATCATGGATAAAATCAAAATAACATGAATGAATAAAGTGAATGCTCCATTTATTAAACAACGTTAACCCATTTTCATAGTGAAAGAATGAGCAAATAAATGAATGGACAAAATGAACAGTATGCTAAAAAAAAATTCACAAAATAAAATAGAACAACATCGTAGAAAAAAAAACAATGATAAATCTAGATGAGAAACCTAATCTAGTTAGAATCCAAATCATTCAAAAAAAAAGGGTAGAGATAGAAAGGGAACGATACTTAGGAAACTTGATGGGTGAGAACTAAGAAGCAGTACTTCCTAGATTTGTCACACACATTGGACCCCTGAGCTTTTCCTCACATCTTTGGCAACCAAGCAAAGAGTATGATGTTGGGGCTGGGTGTTGGGTCTGTAACCGATCTCTTAAGAAGAAATAGAGGGGAAAGACTTGGGTAGACGAGGAAGATGGAACCACCTCCGGCAACTGTGGTTGCTGAAGGGGTTTTAAATAGAGGTAAAACCCCTATTTTCCTCCCTTTTGCTGAAGTTCATTGCTTGGGGGGTAATAGAAAAGAACTCTATTGCTTAGACCTGTGGAACCACCATCGATGAGCATTTCTTTGCTTCGAGCTTCCCTCAAAGGAGTAGACCAAACAGAGGGGCAGTGGTGGCAGGGGACAAGTGATGGGATGAGAGAGAAACATCGAGGGATTGAGAAGGAGAGAGGTGATCTAGGGTTTGACCATGAGGGGATCCTCTGTTCCTCCCTCCTTTTGCCTTTGATTGGGGGTTTTTATTGACGAAGGAGAAGAGGTTTCAACGGCCGGGGTGGTACCCAAGGCACTGCATAGGGGGTTGTCGGGTCTCCCTCGTATGGGGTTCTGTGGCTTCACGAAAGGGGAAGAGAGAAAGTAGAGAGCAAAGGGCGCAGGGTGAGGGTTTCACGAAAAAGGGAAGTCTGGGGAAGAGGGAAGAGACATTGGAGATGTTAGGCTGGGCATCCTGCCTGTGAAGAGAGAGAGAAGGGAGCGAAGGAGAGAGAGAGAGAGAGCGCAGGGGGTAAAGAGAGAGGGTGGGTCACCGGTAGAGAGAGCATAGAGATCGTGAGCTGGGGGAGAGGGATCAGAGAAGAGAGAGGGGAGCAAAGAGAATCGGGGAGAGAGAAGAAGAGAGGGAGCAGTAGAGAGAGAGGAGGGGAAGGGGGTTTTTCCCTCTCCTCTATGCAGGGGCGAGAGGCCAGGAGAAAGAAAAAAAGAAAAGGAAAAGAAGAAAGAGAAGAAAAGAAAAAGAAAAAGACAAGGGAAAGGGAAAGGGAAGGGAAAGGGAGAGGGAGAGGGAAAGGAAAAAGGAAAAAAATAAAAAAATAAGAAAATAAAATAATAATAATAATAATAACAATAATAATAATAATAAAATAAAGATGAAAAAAATAATAATAGAAATAAAGATAAAAGATAAAATAAAAATGTACAATGAAATAAAATAATAAATAAAGATATAATACTACTAATAATAATAATAAAATGAGATAAAATAAAATAAAGGGTGTTCATTGGGTTAAACATTTGTTCCCTATTCAGAAAGAGGAGTCAAGACCGTCATGTGTCGGCTTTGGATGGATTTAATTGATCGGAATTTGCTGGATTATGAAAAAAGGTTAGGGATTGGTCTACCCGTCTCCTGACTTAAAGAGAAATGCTGAGAATTGGGGATCGCGCCAAAATCAGGTGTTTACAGTGTGGTTCTGATAGTCTTGAGGCTTTGAATTTACAATGGTATAGCCACCAACTATCTTAATTTTTGATTCCAGGTGCGCTCCTGGGAGTCAGTTGAGCACCTGATTTTTAGACTTGATTCGTCACACTTTTTGGAGTATTTGAGGAAATCTTGGTAAATAGAATTTACAAAAGCCCTAGCTCCTTTGACAGCTTTTTGAAGGTCTCGAGATTCTAAAGAAATGGACATTGATTGATCTTGATTTGGAGGTCTAAAGAATATTCTGGCTACATAAGAGCAAAAAGCGGGAAGTGACCTTTTTGACCTTCTAGGGGAGATTTGAGATTTCACCAAGGTTCGAGACTTCAAAATTCTTTTTTAGACTTAGAGATTTGAAGCTAAGGCCGATGCCAAGATATGGCAACTGGCCTTTCTGGATTCAGAGATTGGATGAGTTTTTAAGAGCTTCTACAAGGGTCATTTATTGGTTAGGGTTATCATAGTTTAAGAAATTAGCTGTAGCCATTCTTCAGCGGTGTTTGCACTATGATGAGTTCTTTGAAGAAGAGAGACTCAGGGGTGCATAGGTCCTGAAATTACACCATTTGGACCATGGGAGAGGCTTTAGGGGTCCTTTGAGGGCCCAAGGGTCATTCTCTGAGTAAAAATGGTAAAATGGTAATTTTTCACCCGCATGTCAAAAAAATGTGAAAATATGAATTCTTTACCTGTGATGCTTCATGACAAGAAGGCTTAAGTAGGTTGAGAAATTCGGTGATCTGGGTAACAAATAGTGAGTATTGAGCTTTTGAAGGCATAAGGGAAAAAAGGAAAAAGATGAGTTTTATTTGTGTTTTTTATAGGCTTGATGCTTGATTTTACTCTAACGCCTGAATTTTAATGACACCTAAATTTAATTCATGGTAAAATTCAAGCATTGGTTGTTGGAAAAATCTAGCATCCTACCCTTTTGTAGTTTGATCCTCTTTTAGGGGTCCCACTATTTTGTGGCTTTACAGAGAGGTGGGAGACCCCTCTATGGTTATTCCACTTTAATCCCAGGGTCTGAACCCTTGTGAAAAAGAATAGAAAATAAATTTAAAAGTTCAATTTTTTATCTTAGGCTTAATGCTTGAATTTGACCCTGATGCTTGAATTTTAATACACCTAAATTTATTTTAGGGTGAAATTCAGGTGTTAGTTACTGAAAAAACCAGCAACTGGCCTTGAAGTTTGAACCCATTTGAGGGATCCCAGTTCTCTAGAATTTTTACAGAGATGTGAAAAATCTCTCTCTGGCCATCTCACAATAACCCCAAACCCTAGGTTATATGAAAAGAATGGAATAAAATACAAAAAGAAAAGAATGATTTTAAACTTGGGGTTATATCCTAAAATTGGGTCTAATGCTTGAATTCATACTCAATGCCTAAATTATAATGATATTAAAATTCAAGTGTTAAGAGGTACAAGGGCCTATAGGAGCATCATAACACATGGGAAGGGGCAAAAGGGTTATTTAGGAGTCTGGCATGGCTTTGGGGAAGACTAGAGGTCATTGGGGTGGGCCCCAGGACCTGACACCTGAATTTACTTCTAACACCTGAATTTTAATTAGCATTAAAATTCAGGCGTTAGCTGTTGGACAAAAGTCCAGCAATCTGATTCCTCACCATTTTGGACCACTTAGAGGGGTTGGAAAATTCTTAATTTTTTTATTATGAAAGAACATACTATACATAACATATAAAAAATTAGCTCAAATGATAACTACAAAAATCATAAAAAAAATTATACAATAGTGCTTGAAAGTAAAAAGGTTCAAAAAAACTAGATTTTAGGGCAGACTGGGGGTATAATTCCAGAGCTCAAATCTGCTCTAAAATTCATGAAAATTTTATGGGAGATAGGCTACCTATCCAGGAGCCTACCATAAAAATTTGAGCCCATTTGGCCCTCTAGAAAAATCAGAAACATTGGACACTATGTTGTGGTTAGAAATAAACCCTAGCAGAGACAAGTTTTGTCTCCACTATGTAACGCTCTTTAAGAGGTGATTAAGAAATGAAATTAGGGCATCATGGCAGCATGAAAGAGATGTAAAAATTATATGAAAAGAAATTAACTAATTACCTAGGGAGTTTGGGTTTAGGCCTACCTTAACCAAGGGTTAGGGTTAGTGTCTTAAGTTTTTCCCTCTTTTTCTTCCTCTTCTTTCTTTTCCTTTCCTTTGGTTTTTCCCTCTGAAAATTATCTCCCTATTTAACATGAAATGGGGGGTATTTATAGGCTTTTTGGAGTTGATTGGAGGGCTAGGATGGAGTTTGGGGTCATGGGGGATTAATGGCTAGGATGGCAAGGTGTGCAGGCCAAGGCATCTTTCCTATTGGTAGAAACTAACATAGGGCTGAGATTAGAGCTTGGGTGGATAAGTGAGGGATCAAGGGTGATGATCAAAGTTAGGGTTTGAAACAAATGGAGGGCTAGGATAACGTTTAGGAGTGGGTTGGATCAAAGGTGGAGAATGAAGCTTAGCCACAAAACAACTCACATTGATTGGTTGAGAACAATCAATGGTTGGAGTAGTTTGTGCTAGATGTAGGGTTAGATGAAGGTTGTATAGATATTTGAAATTCATATTTTTGATCTAGGGAGGGTGCACAAGGGTGTACAAAACCAAGGGTGAAGAACAAAACTTGGCCACAACTTTATTCACATTGATTGGTTGATAGAAATCAAGGGTTGGAAGTGTTTGTGCTAGATGTATAGCTAGATGAAGATTACATGGATATTTGAAATCCATGTAATTGAATCTTATAAGGGGTGTATGGGGTGTACAATATCAATGATTGAAAGTGAAACTTGGGGAGCAAACCATCTCTTTTGATTGGTTGAGAGGAATCAAGGGGTGAGATGACTTATGCTAAATGTGGGGTTAGAAAAGGGGTTACATAGATAATTGAAATTCAAGTAGTTGATCTTAGAGGGGGTACATGGGTTGCACAAGAGAGATCCCCATCCAAAGGCTAAGGCTTCAAGCTCTCAATGTATGCATTAATGAACATTAATGAGCTAAAATCTAAAAGCTCATTAATCTCAAATTAATTAATTTCATGGGAAAAATCCCTATTACTTGGCTATCAATGGTTGAAAGTGAAACTTGGGGAGCAAACCATCTATTTTGATTGGTTGAGAGGAATCAAGGGGTGAGATGAGTTGTGCTAAATGTGGGGTTAGAAAAGGGGTTACATAGATAATTGAAATTCAAGTAGTTGATTTTAGAGGGGGTACATGGGGTGCACAAGAGAGATCCCCATCCAAAGGCTAAGGCTTAAAGCTCTCAATGTGTGCATTAATGAACATTAATGAGCTAAAATCTAAAAGCTCATTAATCTCAAATTAATTAATTTCATGGGGAAAATCCCTACTACTTGGCTATCTCACTTTTTAGGTTCCTATGATAGAAAAAAGCGTTTTTAAAGTCTCGAATGTTTTGGTCGCAATGGATTAGTCAAAAGTAAATTATGATAAGGGTAGACTGGTGAAATCAGGGTTTTATTGACTTAAAAAAATCTCAAATAATTATTGGAAGGGCAAGATGGTAAAATTGATCTCTCTCATGTTTTGTGAGACACAAGTTCAAACCACTCTGAATTACGATACCCAAGCAGGAAATTATGCTCAAAACTCTCTTTTTTGGATAGGTATGAAATCTGGACTGGAGATTCCACTAGGATTGCCATAGGTTTCCATGGAAAAATCTTCGTTCATAGAGTATTGCAATTTAGAGAATCTTGAACCACATGAATTGATAGCCTGACCATTGGGTTCCAGGGAAATCTCCTAGAGCTTTTCAAAGAAAGGTTACTTAATGAGACAGAGTGACAGTAGCTCATTGGAGAATGGTGATTTAGGGCTAGTTTGAATTTGCAATTGCTCCTATTTGGGAAACAGTCTTTTAAGGATAGGAAGAAAATAAGGAAAATAGGCCTCACCTTGTAGAATTCTGATCCTGGGAGAGTTCTTGGGGCTCACCCTGTACCAAATACAGACAAAAGATGTTTTGACCTAATTTGGACAAAATGTGGTAATTGGGCTCATAGTGCTTCTAAATGAGCTCGAGGTGACGGTCTTTTAAAGTCCTTGGAGCTACTAAGAAATGGTCATTGATAGACTGAATTTTGGATTTCTAGTGAGTTCCCTGAGTTTGTACGAAGACCTGATAGTTGCTCTAAATGTGCTACTCATTTTGAAGTAATTGGTGGAATTGGAGTAGACTGGTCTTGTAAATGCTCCTGTCTACTAGGGATTTTTTAAAAGCCTTGCCAATCTGGAGAGATAGGCACCAACTAATCAAGATTTGGTTGTTCGGGGAATATTTGGGACTCATAAAGGTCAAATGCAGCTAGAACTAACTCTTGTTATCTTTGAGAAGATTTGAGAAATTGAAGGGGCCTGAGACCTCAAATGCCTTTTTTTAGAGACGACTTATTGAAGGTAAGACAAAAATTAAGAGATGACCACCAACTTTTCTAAATTTGGATGTTGGACGAATCTTTGAGAGCTTTTTAAAGGTCATTTTCTAACTAGAGGTTCTTGGAATTTAAGAAATTGATTATTGTTAGATTTGAGAGAGATTTATTCTATAATAAGTTCCTTAAAGGTTGTTGAAATTAGGGTGTACATGATCTGATATGACACCATTTAGGTGATGGAAGAAGCTTCAAAGGTTCTTAAAGGTTCCAGGGGCTTATTTTGAAGGCCAAAGGGTTAAATGGTAATTTTTTGCCTGTAATGCTTCGCTGTGGGAAGGCTTATGGAGGCTAGAGAATTTTGAAGGCAATGTATTTGGTAGTCTTAAATATGGACTCTCATAATTCCATTGACGCTTTTAGGGTTTGACCAAGAATGGTGTATTTGAGTTGATCTTTGTGTTTGTACTACACATGACATGATATGGATGATACTTTTTATGACTCAAATATCCAGGAAAGACTTCACAAGGGATGCCTAACCTCCTAGAGTCCAAGCTTGATCTCCCTAAACCAAGGTTGTTTAAGGTATTGATGCCTATGTATTGCCTTTATGCTTTTACATTCCTTTTACCCGAGTCAAAATTTGGGTGCTAACATTAAGCATGTCAATATCATCCCTGTTTGCTTTGGGATATTTGCATAGCACTTACTATGGATTTCTACATGAGTTTTAAGGCACTTGAACTACTTTGTTTTACCTCTACTTGCATGTTGAGATGGAAATGTTTTAAATTCCATAGATTTCTATAAGTCCTTCGATTGGGTCAAGCATCTTTACTTACATTCTTGGCTTTTGGCTTCGAAACATGAGATTTGCATCTTCGGGTTTGGTTTCACATACGAGATTTAGACATATGGATACCTTTTGTATAACATACTAATGTAATAGTCCATTATTTTTCATACGTATGGATTTGATAAATTTCTTTTGATACATGGATTTAATATGATACCCTTTGTTCCAAGGGAATGATGTGGGAACTACCCTTTGTTTTGGGGGAATGGTGTGGAAACTACCCTTTATTCTAGGAAAATGATGTGGAAACTACCATTTGTTATAGGGGCATGGTGTGAAAACTACCCTTTGTTCTAGGGGAATGTTGTGAAAACTACTCTTTGTTTTAGGGAAATAATGTGGGAACCAAATACATCTTTGTCTTGGAGAATTTTAAAGGACTACCCTTATAACACCCCGTACATGCATCACATAGTGTAAATGTGGTAATCCGGTTTGTATGTTGAATTAACTTGAACCGAAGACCATAGAGGACCTTAGGGACCTAGTATGCCTACACAATTATAGTCTTAGCACCCAGAGGTGAGCGGTCATAATCTCCCATATCTAAAAAATAAAAAGGGGATTTCTCCCTATTTTGATTGGAATCTTTTTAGAAAGGGCATTCTTGTGCCCCTGGTGTGTATTTAGCCTATTTTACATTAAGACTAAATTAGAATACACCTAAGACAAGAAAGAGAATATAAGAGAGAGAGAGAGAGAGAGAGAGAGAGAGAGAGAGAGAGAGAGAGAGAGAGAATTGGGAAGAAAAGGGAGAGACTGAGTTCACCTAAGCAAGTTAAGCTCTAATCTAATTAGATCTAAAATTGTTTAGTTAGAATTTGGAGAATTGGACTTTAGATTCATGTTCTAGAGTATTTTCTCATTGGATCTATATAAAATTTGTAGAGATTAAAGAGTGAAGCTTGTTGAAACTTGGAAATTGGAAGAGGAAAGTGGATAGTAAGTACTCTTGCAAACAAATGTCATATTATTCTTTGTTTCCTTTAGATTTATGTGAATTGAAGGTGAATTCTACTATTAGAATACTTTTGCTTTGAAAACCATGAGAGCCTTGCTCTAATTTGATGACTCCTATGATTGTAAGTGATTTCCTTATGAGTTGAACACTACTCTATCACTTATGATAAATTCCTTTGATAAATTCTTGTTATCTATTGAAATCTCATGTAAATTGTCATACAAATTGAATTTATGCATGTTTTGATCTTATGATTCCCTCTATTGATAGATCCATTGAGTTTTCCTTTGAAATTCATATGTTAGATTTGTATTTGACATGGATATAATCTTGAATTAATAAGAATTCCTATAAAATTGATTAATATGGAACATAATATGATTAATTTACGTGAATCTTGTTGGAAATGCCATAAGAAAATGTGAATTCCTTCGAACTAATATGAAATAAAATAAAATAAAATGTCTTTGATTAAAATTAAGTATGATTGAAATTTTGATTCCACATATGGACTATGAAATATGAACCAATGATTGGTAATTTTGACTCCTTTGAACAAATCAAAGATCTCATGTTATAAAAGATCATAAGTTATGAATTCTGAAAAAATACTTAAAGTATTGATCATATGTGATTTATATGAATGAATTATGAATAATTGAATATGAAACATGAATGTATTATATTCAAGACTTATTGAATCATGAAACCTTTTTTTCATACGTCATGAGAGTCCCTTTATTGACTATTGATATTCTTTGATTTGTCTCAATTATCTATTGAATTTTGAAATGTTATTGAATCTTTTAACATCGAACCCTCTTTAGGTCTATTTGAATTATTGAACCTTTTGAACATGACTGGACCATTTGGGACCTTCCATTAGGACAATAGAATATTATTTTGAAACCTGCCATTGGGTCGCAACGATGGTAATGTTATATGGGACCTCCCCTTGGGTTGCAACAAGGGAGAACATGTATTTGGGACCTGCCATTGAGTTGTAATAATGACACAATATAGAGGACCCCACTAGTAAGCTATATAAGGACCTTTCATTGGGTCACAATAATAAATATGATACGATCTTTGGGGCCTACCATTGAGTCACAACAATGGTAAAGTTAATTTGGGACCTCTTATTAGGCCATAACTCACCCAAATTAACACAATTTTTCAAATTAAGCGATTAAACGATTGAGATGAGGTACACCAAGGTTAAGGTTGTGGGCCATACTCTAGAGCCTTAGCCTTTCGTTTACATTTATTTTAATTGTATTACATTGGACTCTTCTGACTTCTTTTAGACTTGTATGTAAATATTTTACCTTTAGTTTTGTGGACATGGTTGTACCCTTATGTGGAAAAGGGATTATTTGATAAATGACTCGTGATGTATAGGAAGTATGAGACAATTTAGATGGAACCCTTATGGACAAATGGTTTATTATTCCGCTACACTTAGTTACCTGATGGATTAATATTATATTCCGCTATGTTATGGGTTATGGATTCATATTGGTATCTACTATTTTGTTGTAATTGCTAATGTAAATGATGAATGAATAAGGAAATTTGTTGTTAAATGTGAAATTAAGAAATGGTTAAGAACCTTATATAATTGACTTCTATTGCAATGTATATTGGATTAAAGGCTTTAAAAGAAAATGGGAAAGAAAAATTTATACAGGATTAAGGACATTATGCCACACTCCGAAAATGGGATTTTCCCATAATGAGATACGGGTTTGGAGTGTATCATTCAGTGTCCGATCTAGATTCGGGTATGAACTACAACTTGTAAATCTTGGTCATGACACCTTCCCTTTCCTCTAACCCTTTTACACCCTTCTTCCAAAAGCCTTGTTAAAAAATTCTCTCTCACTTCCCCATGTTGTCAGAATAACAAAACCTTACAAGAATTCTTTATATAAAGTTTTCTTCTAAACATCTTTTACTCATCAAGGAAAGAGACCACTTAAAAATAAAAATTCAAACTACAACCATTAGATCAACTCCAATCTAACATGTGAGAAACAAGAAACAACCAAACAACTTATTTCAGTTGAGTAAAACAACTCATGGCCCAATTGTTGTCGTTTCATGATTAAATTAAGCTAAAGTTGAAAATGAACAAGTCGCTTGGATGGCACTTTTAATACTCAGGATCCTCTCTTGCTTGCAAGACCATCTTGCAACAATCTCTGACACACGTACCCCAAAAAAGTGAACCACTTTTAACATAATTTTTCCCTTCTTTTCCATAGTTTGCTGACTCCCTAAGTTGACTTCTTGACTCTCCTAAGTTGACTCCACTCCAAAAGCCTAATGGCTTGAGTCATGTTGATACCTCGGTTGATTCCTTTGATTCAAGCCTATTCATGTGACTCAACTGAGTCTCATCAATTTTATTTATACATGAAAATAAATAAATGCAAACCTTTAAACATGGACTTTAAAGTCTCCAACAAACAAGTTTTTAAAGACATTCAAAACCCTAGAAGAGAGAAAAAATAAAGAACTTGGAAAGTGAAGACTAAAGTGATAAGAATATTAAATTTTAAATTTTAACCTTTAATTATAGCTTTTAATCATATAAGTTTGAACCTTGGAGATTGGTTTGTAATTAGTTTTGAAAAGATAATACTTAGGTTTTTTGATATTATAATATTATTTAATAGTACTTTTACTTTAGTTTATAGTTATAATTCAGAATTTAGTTATATCTAACTTGTTATACTATTAGATTATTAATAGGTTGCATAATTTATTTTGGATTTTTAGGTTATGATATATAAAAAAAATACTCATATTTAACATAAAATGGACAATACTTGACCCAAAATATTATATGTAATTTTTTTAAATATTTTTTAAATATTTAGTATACTTTATAAATAAAAAACCATGACTCCTTTGTTGATTCAAGTGACTCTTTGACTTGAGTTGAGTACTAAACTATTCGAGTTGGTACGATGAACCTTGTTCTTTTCAATAAATTCATTGAATGCAGTCTGATTTGTCAGATTTGAATTTGAAATATTTTTTGTGTTCAAAACTTAAAAAATGATTATTATTATTATTATTATTAGAAAATCAAACGCACCCAAATAACCTGGAAAACACTAGGCTGGATTTGGAGTGACCCCTAAAGTTAGCTTAAGGTAGGACTAACATTAGGGATCGACACATCAGTGCCAAAAATGTGATTTACACTTTTTGTCACTGATCATGATAATCCTTTACTGCAGTGTTTAAAGTGTACCACGTATATCAAACTAGTGAAAATGCCCCCCCCCCCCCCCCCGGTGAGTACTCAAGGGCCACATGGGGGGGAATCAATTCACTTTTTGGAGGTGATGTGACATCCCAAAAAGCGAGTTGCCCCCCTTGTGTGGGCCTTGAGTGCCTCACAAGGGGAGTGGCTTAGTGGATTTCAGGCCCCCATAATAGTTGTATTGGAAAAGGACATTTATGGTCTGAACAGCACCAAAGGAATTGAGGTCGTCCATAACAACATACAACGGACCAAGTTTGTCTCCTGTCCAGTCGAGCCATAAACTGTACCCCATTTCATAAAAATACGTACAGAGATCTCTCTCATTGAAAGTCAGAGAGCTCTCTAAACTCTAAAGTCCCCAAAAAATACTTAAAATGAACCCACTATTCCTTATCTTCAGAGGAAAACTACACGGTGGAAATCTGAGATGTCAAATCATGAGTGGGTTTCTCATGGACTCATGGTGGGTGGTGGGTACAATCCCACAATCCCCCCGCGGTGGATTGTGGTGCACTTGATATGGCGCCGGAAGCATAATATATTGGTGGGACCAGGGACTTCCACATGGTAATCTCCAAATGGGCCAGCATGGATAAGGCATCAGCCCCTGGATTTCCTGTCTGTCTGCTCATGATTTCACGCCGTATATTTATGGCCAGGCACCCACATAATTTAATGGATCTCCTCACACCCGTCAAACAGAAAATGGAGTTCCCCACATCTCTCTGTCTGCAACTCTGCGATTATGGTGACTTCTAGCTTCTTCTTGTCTGGGTATCTCGTCTTGGTTATCTTTTTATTCGACGGTACATGGCTAACTTCCATAACTCCAATGAAGAGTTTCTTTTTTGTGATATTAAGTTGGCCTCTGATAGAGAGTTGTTGGGTTGCAAATATGTGAAAATTAATTGGAACCCATTTTGTATCTTTTTTTATTACTTAAACCATCAATGTAAAATTATGGGTTCGAATTTTAGCGTCGATGAATGGCAGTCCCTTATATACACAGTGGTAATAATTTATCAGCAGTTCTGCACCATGTAACAACAGGTTGCTATCTATCTATCCATTAATTTGATTATGAACATAAGGCGTTTGTATAAATGTTTAAATATAGGTAGAAGCATGCCTTAGAAAATGTGTTGGCGTTATGTATCTCTGCAAGTTTTTCCAAATCAATGATTTTTATATACATGTCCTGATATTGTATTTACATATATACATAAATACATATGCACGCGACTGACATGCTGTTGGTTAATTTAGTTTGCTGAAAACGTTTACAACAAAAAATATAGAGAACCACTTATAAGATTGAAACATTTGAACACTAAGAAGATGCTGTAAACTTATCGATTTAGGCTATGCACTGTTTTTGAATTTGATTTTCCCTCTTTTGGATCAATTCGTTGGTGCTTGAGGTGTTTGTGGCAGTAGCCTGTTCCCTTGAAGGCTCTAGTAGAACTCAGGTACAGTCCCAACTCAGTCACTTGCATACTGAAGGAAGAAGAATATGAAAGGATATATATATATATATATATATATATATATATATATATATATATATATATATATATATATATA
>JAOXJP010110577.1:0-14126 GCA_025762735.1 Platanus orientalis
AGTTCTTCTTCATTATTATGTTAAATATCTAGTAGATTTACATATCTTTATTTTGTAGACTTAAATTTTCACATTAAAGTTTACATTATTCTTCTTGCTTGTATGAGCTAAATTGTTAAATGAGATCAAATAATTTTAATTGGCATTTGATAATATCTCTAGATTTGATTTAAGTTTTCACATAGAAGAATCTTTTTAGTTGTGACTCATGAAATTTTGTAAGATCATAACAAAAAATGTTCATATTTATCGTGAAAATTGAGAATGCTTGATTCAAAATACTATTATCTATAATTTTTAAATATTTTGTATTTTATAAAAATAAAAATAAAGATAAAAAGTGACATGACTCCCCAAATTGACTCCAGTGACTTTAGAGTTGACTCAACTCCTGAGCTATCCGAGTCGAGTCAAAAATCCGAGTTGGCAAACCTTGTTTGTGAGCAGTCATTTGCGCACCCATGGTCCACTTCATTTATACACTCTTGAGTCATCTCATTTGCGCACCCATGGTCCAGTTCATTCGCGCACCAATCCAAGTTTAGACCTTTCATTTGCGGGTGAGTCAGATACAACGAGATCACATCTGGACCATCAAAAGGAATTTTGTGACCCTTAATGCGACGATGCACACTTGCAAAGTGCAAAGTGTTAAGTGTACTTCAAGTGCTCAAGCCCTTGCCCTTGTCATGTAAAGTACAAAGGGTAAAATGCACCTCAAGCCCTTGCCTATGCACATGTGCATGTGTGCAAGGTACACCATAGCAGCCAAAAAGGAGAGAGTCTCTTGAAATACACAGTAGTGGTGGAGTATTGAAACTTATATACTACATATTGTTTTTGTTTCTAACCAATGTGGAACTAATTAAATTAGAGAATTTTGAAAACACAATTTGAAAACTTAAATTAAGGAATTGTTAATGGAAGGTTATTAATGACATCAATAGCCTTTAATGGCCTTAGTTTTCAACAACGAATACACTTGAATATGACTGGTCTCAATTCAATCAGTTTTCATTTTATATTATTCATCTCTAATACTGAACTTTGCATTGAATATGCATGCAAAGTAGATGTTAAATCATAGCCATAGTGCAAATATCCAATGAAACAGGTTATACATATTGTAAGATTTTTAATCTCATAATATGGGCTTACATAGATCAAAACCCTGGATTTAGTATGAGCGGACCAGATATATCCATTAATGCATGTTGTGATCATATGATATCTATAGGGCTATGGTACACCTTATAGTACTGTATCGGTATTTTTTGTGTTTTGGTGAATTTGAAAGATCGAAAAGTTTTATAAGAACTGTTTTTCTAAATAACATGTCTTTTTATAAACGACACATCTTCTCTTTTTTTTCAACGGTTGCATCTCTTCAGAATGAAGTGATGTGTAAGAGAAGGAAGGGGTGTGATAAGTGACATTTCTAACTCTATTTAAAGAGATTTTGATCTTTATTCTCACTACGTTGATTGCAATAAGTTATCCTATTATTGGGTTGTAGAAAAAGAGTATGAGAGAATAAAAGAAAAAGATAATCACAAAGCTTTCAAAGATCCAAGAGTAGCAGACATGTTCTATTTTAGTTTTTCATGTATTTTCTATTTTGAAAAACATGATTATGTTGTTTTAGACATATAAATGTCTATCTATTGAATGAATCACTTGCAAAACATTAAAATAAAAAGAAAAGAAAAAAAAAACAATATACATCAATTAAAATTGTCAGATTAGAATCCCTTGTCTTTGTGGATCTTGCAATAGACTTCAATTTGATGGCTTCAAAGACAGCTTCACGTTAATTCAATTTGATGGAATCATGGCTAAAAAGCTGTCGACATTGATTGCAATGAATACAAGGTGATAATGGCCTTGTTTGTCTTTCTTTCTTTCTTTCTTTTTTAAATAAAAATAAAAAAATCTCCAGCTGAGTTAGTTGTAGGTTGGTTTTTACTTGAGTGAATTCGAGGCTTCAAGCCTCGTAGACAACATTTCACAATGGATTGCATTGATGTCGGTACCTACCCCATTGGTGGTACCGTGGGTTCACTCTTTTTGGCTGCAGCAGGCCTAAGTGACCCCACCAAAAGAAAATATATAAATGACATGAATAATGATAATAATATATTCACCTTCGAGGACATGTTAGCATCGTTTCCAAGTCTGTTAGTTTTCACCTCCAAAAATATAACAATCAAAATGAAGCAAAGGTCCAATGGAAAATGGAACTACTTTCTTGTTCTGAAAACCAGTGAGATTGTAGGCATTTCTATCTATATCTATTGGAGATCTAAAGTGATAGCAATTTTTATTTTTAGTTTTTATTTCTTAAATTTTAATTTGTTATCTCTGGTTTGAACTATAATAGTGTTTATCAATACAGCAGCAATGCATTTAACAAAGCGGATTTCCTGCAGCACAAAAGGCGACCCTCAAGCACCAAGTGCTGGACAATACGTGACAGAAAAAAGTGAAAAAAACATCACATTTTGCATTCAGTTCTGGGTATTTTTTTTCGCTTTTTTTCACTATGTGTGGCTAAGCACTTGGTGCTTGAGAGTCGCCGCAGGTTTTTGTGCTACATGAAATCTGCTTTATGCATTTAATAGTACCTATCCCACATCTTGTACAGTGAATCATTAGCGATATCAACAGAAGACTGCCAAAGAATTATATAGATCCAATTCCCATGAGTACTATTGAGTAGGGTTTAAAGGTGATAGGATCTCTTTATTTAAGAAAAACTAATTGGTTTAAGGTTCTAAGGTTCTGCAATCATCCGAAACCATATTGGAATCCATGAAACTTCTATCCTCATTTTCCATTCCATGTCTACGGAGAAATAGAGTGGAAGAAAACGAAAAGTGAGAGAGAGTTGGTAAGATAAAAATAACTCTCTTTCATTTTAGAAAAAATATATATAGGGTTAATTCCAGTCTAATCATATATGGATACAATAACATGTTCCAAAATACAAGAGAAATGTTAAATGAAATTACAAAGTACATATCCTCGTAAACAAGTGGCGAAGGTGGCCCATAAAGGATCATACTCTTGCCCATACAAATCGACTCATGACATGAATGGTTAGGCGTGGCAATGAAGCCAAACTAACTCGACTTAGCTCGGACCTTGGTTCATTATGAGCCAAGCCTGAGCCTAGATTTGAGCTTGTTTGCTAAGTGAGCTTTACTGAGCTCAGCTTGCTAAAAGCCCGGTTTGGATATATATATATATATATATATATATATATGAAAAATAGCAATGTTCAAAAAAGACATTAGATTAACGGATCATTAGGCTAGTGAACCTTCTTTTCTTGCTGGTAAGCCAAGCCAAGCTTATTTTTATGAACTCAAGTCAAACCTAAGCTCAACAACTCAAGCTCATCACAAGCTTGAGTCAACCCTGAGCTTTGCTTTCATGTAACGACCCCAAATTGAATTGGGCAAAGCTTGGTTCGTTGCCACCCCTATGAATGTAATAATAGTAATAGTAAATAAAAGCTCCTCCATATTTACCAAAGTACTCATTGCTAGATGTCGTTCTAATTAATATATATATATTGAAAAAATGTGAATTACATCCCTGGATCTTGGGAAAAAGGGGCTCATGCGCCAAATTATGCGTATAAGAGTTTAGCTATCTGTTATGTCTGTTAGCATAAACAAAGTGGCAATTCAAACAAGTTGAGCCAACAACTCTACATTTTTTTAGGGATATTACTCATGAGGGAAACGTAAAACTTGGACCATTCAGATGGGAGATTACATTAAAGGTGCCCAATTCAACAATAATGTTAGCCGCACCGATCCTTTTCACAGTACTGAGGCCATGAATATCAGTTAGGAGCTCTGAGAGCTGGATAAGAAAGACTGGGTGGGCAATCCATTGTGCCACACCAATGAGGTATCAAATGAATGAAACAACTTAAGAGCATGAAAACAGTCCATAAAACACACCCCAGCAGGTCACAAGCATTGGCTTTGAGTAGGGGTGGCAATGTTTGATGTGACCTATGAATCCAACATGAGCTCAACACGAAATAAGGGGGTTAGGGTTGACAGTAAATGTATTTCAGGTCAAAACAAGTTGATCCACTTTGACATGATTAATAAATGGATTGGATTCTGGTTAACTTATTTTAACTTGACACAAACATGAATCTGTTATGCTAACACCAATTATCACATCACCCATGATATTGACGTGAACCCAACATGAAATAAGTGGGTTAGGATCGACTATAAACATGTTTTGGGTTAAAACGGATTGACCCGCTTCAACACAATTAATAAGTTGATCGGTTTCAGGTTGAACCA
The DNA here is from genome assembly GCA_025762735.1 of Platanus orientalis. Taxonomy (NCBI): domain Eukaryota; kingdom Viridiplantae; phylum Streptophyta; class Magnoliopsida; order Proteales; family Platanaceae; genus Platanus; species Platanus orientalis. Next base: position 4,335 of record JAOXJP010110577.1, read on the forward strand.
TATAATCATATACCCTTATCTCGATGTAACACGAACCCGATCCGTCAACACGAGCTGCCACCCCTACTTCTGAGGTCCTCTGAGCATTGAGACATCGTTTTAGATTTGTACCAACGTGATATCGTGCCATCCTTCCAATGAAATTATGGAGAATAATTCCAACTCGTTAACTTTTTCCCACCTGGGTAGAGTCAACGAGATCTAGCGGCTTCCCTGTGTAATCATAAAAGATAGATATCTCATTCTCCAATGGGTGTCAGAGGTAAAATCCATCACTAAATGAAGTACGATACGGTCACTTGGAGTATGGGAAAGGAGAATGATGGATACAGCCCTCTACAAGCGTATCATTGATTGACAGATGATGAATTTTTGAATTTGGTATCTCTTTTTTGAACACTTAATTTTTCATCTGAACTTTTTTAGACGTTTTTAACCCCAAACACAACACATGTCAGTTAATCATTCACCATGCACATTTGAAACACTTTTTCATCACAGAAGATTTTCCTCCTGTGGGAAAACAAAATCTCTATTTTCACTGTTTATATTTTATAGCTCCTTAATTTTCATTCTACATTTACCAAGAACCCGTGATCTTTAACATAATCGCTTCGTTTCGGGGATGTCGTCTAACGTACGCGATGATGTTCCTCTCTTCCAATGCTTTGGCCTTCAGAAACGGAAGCAAAAGCTGAGAAGATTAAGACTTAATGGGGTCGTACGGAACAAAGGATGCTACGCAGCAGCGTCGGTGGAGAAGTCGCTGTCGGTGAGACGTAACGTTCCGTCAAATCGTTCTCTGTCCCTGACTGACTGACTGCTCTTCATGGTTGTCGACGACGGCTATAGACATTCCGACGGCGAGCAAACAGACAAATTTATAGATATCGCTTTGATTTTGATATATTACCACCTAGTGCCTACACAGTTTTACCCGTGATTTCATTCTCCATTAGTATATTACTGCCTAATGCCTACACAGTTTTTCCCGTGATTTTCTGACCGACGGACTAGACGTTCTGGGTTTTAAGCGACGAGAGCGGGGCGTCAATATATATATATATATATATATATAATTAAAAGAAAAAAAAACCATTCTCAATTATTGTGTTTTTAATTTTTCATTCTATGAGATTATATATGGGAGCAAATTTCTTGATCAGGATTTGGTGTTCAGGATACAAGGTGACTTCATTTGAAATAATTTGTTGGGAATTTGAAATTTCATCTAACCCCTATCCGTTTTAATTATTCCATTTGTCTTGGACACCAAATCTTGGACAGCACATTTGTTTGGATTATATATAAAATAAATAATTAGCATGTAATCGTGTACATTGCATGATATTAGTACTCAATTATAAAATAAAAGAGAGATAAAGAGGGGCACAGGAATGACAAATACGAATTGATCCATCTCATCCTTTAGCGAATTAGTTTGGATTTTAGTTTTATTTTATTTTGGAAATTGGCGTTTAGGTTTGGCTATGGTAATCATGTTTCAAACTCCACATTTTTTCAAAAATCTTTAACTACTCAAAAAAAATGAAACGAAAATAATTTTCTTTAAAATTTCTCCATTAATTTGAAGCGCAATGAAAAATCAAAAGAAATTTTAATATTCTCTAATTTCATGAAATATCAATTTTAGTTGTATGAATTATGTAAAATAAAATAAGTTAAATTTGGATAAGATTTTTTTCTCTCAATAAAGAAAGAATATATTAATAGAAGACAAAAGAGTCAGTAAACTACATGGCCCTTTCTCAACCAAACTTTAGAGAATGAAGGATCTTATTCGAACATCCAAAATGAAATTTTTACTTCATAAACAAGGACAATTGAGACACCATCTGGATAGAAGAGCCACAACCTTCTTAGACATCTGAGCTAGGGAATCTTCTTTTTCGTCAAATATAGGAGCATTAAGTCCACTTGATCTAAATGGACAAGCATATTCTATGATGGATACTCGACCAAAGAATCTTTCCTCTTTGCAAGAGGACCCTTTTAGGCCCCTTGAACCATGTCTTGAGCATCTTCAAAACTGACTCCAGGATGACCTGATAGAGGTGCAAACGTTGAAAAAACTCTCCCCAGTAGGGCACTACCATTGGAAAATGATGAGGTGAGAAATCGATTCCTCTTTTGTCTTACGTAAGCAACAACGGTTAGCCAACTAGAGCCCTCTCTTATGCAAATTATCAATGGTGAGAGCTTTGTTGAAATGCAAAAGCCATAGCTAAAAGCTAGATTTAGATGACATTTTCGATTTCCAAACTTCTGGGACGAAGCCTATTATAGCTGCTCTTGGCCGAATGATATTATAGATTGAATTTATTGAAAAACCCTCTTTGGGACTATGTTGCCACCATCTCTAGTATTCTTCATTGTTGTCCCCTACTTTTACTCTATCCAAGTGCAACATCAGGCTAGACAAAGTTAACACTTCTCAGTCATTTACCTCTTGCCAAAGGTGAAGATCCCAAAACAAGCTACCATTCTCTTGGATCATGTGATCTCAAACTAACCCATTTTTAATAGCAAAATTACCTTTATAGGATTTTGACAATTAATATATTGAATGACACATTTTTAATGAAAGTAAGCAAAGTAAAAAAAAAAAAGGCAACTTGGCTTAGAATGAAGACCTTATTGATTGTCATTAGTTCATCCTGAAAGAATCCGAAAGATACCAAAAAGCTCGATGAATAAAAGTCCTAGCCTTTGTAGATGGGAGGCCCATGAGATAATCCATAAGTAAAAATTGCACTAACCCATAAAAGAGAAAAATGCAATTAGACAACACATAGTCATGATCTCTAATCAAGAAAAGTAGAAGGGAATTAATTAAGAGAAGACAACTGATAAAAAAAATTGAGCAGAAAATCATTGTTGCATTAATCACGGTAAAGGAAAGTATAAAGACCTAGTCTAACCTAGCTTGTTATTGTTTGAGTTTGGGTGTACCAACCATGGGGCCACTCTTCCTCCCTGGTTTTAAAATGCATCACGTGTAAGCATAGGATCCCTCTCAGGCTAGGCGATATAGGATCTTACAATCCACCCCATTAGGATTACACATCCCCATGTATACATTGCATAATTGATCTAGCTTCGGTACCAATTGTTAGGGGTGTCAATGTTTGACACAACTTGTGAACCCAACACGAAATAAGCGGGTTAGGGATGACTATAAACATGTTTCAAGTCAAAGTGGGTCAACCCACTTTGACGTGATTAATAAATGGGTTAGGTTCAGGTTGACTCATATGGTCATATACCATTAATTTGAGACGATATATATTTGACCCACCAACATGAATTACCGCTCCCACAACCCAAACACGAAATAAGTGGGTTAATTAGGGTTGATTATAAACGGGTCTGGGTCAAAGCGTGTCAACCTGCTTTGACACTATTAATAAATGGGTTTGGGTTCAGGTTGAGCCAATGAGTCGTATACCCTTATCTCGACACAACATGAACCCGATCTATTGACATGAATTGCCACCCCTACCAATTGTAACAATCCAGCTCGACTTGGCTTGATATTGTCAAGTTTTGGGCATCCCAATCATAAGGCCTCTCCCTGGACAAGTCAAGCAGAGGATCTCTCTCAAGTTAGGTGATGTGGGATCTTATAGAAAGGGCATCTAGAAAGGATACGATTAATACATTCTCCACAAAACAATGTTCACAAAAACTCCTTTAGATGCACTTTCCATTGTCAATGAAACAACAATGATAATACATATGTGCATGTATAGAGAATCTACTCTCATATAGCTCACCATACATTATTTGAAGAGTGTCACTAAGGTGGAGTAGTCCCGTGTTGCTTCGTTCCCTAACCACATCCCTCAGCATAGCTTTGTGACGTGGAGGGTATTCACTAAAAGGCTCCCAACCCAAAGTAGATTATGCAAGCTCAAGATATTACTCTTGTTTCTGTTGGAATAACAAGGAAACTCTTAACCATCTAATCTTTTAATGCCAATTTTTAAAAACTCTTTGGAAAATGTTGTTGCTAAAAATTTGTACTCAAAGATGCAGAATTCGTCCATATCAAATAGTAGGGTGGTCATGGATCCTGAGAAAATCTAATGGGAAATCCATCATTGAAACCATTAGCAAGCTGGTCTTCAATGCAACAATTTACTACATTTGGTGAGAAAGAAATCAAAGGAGGTTTGGGTATTCAATATAACTATTGCAAAGATTTTTGATACTGTCATATTTTAAGTTCAATAAAAATAAATAAAGGTGTTACAAGTGTGGTGTGAAGGTAATCCTATGATAAGCTACATTATGGAAGAATGCGGATTGGAAAGGACGAGTTCCAATATGGAGCCAAAGTCTTGCATTTGGACAAGACCACAGGAATCGTTTCAGTCACTTTCATGTGATGGCTCTTTGATAAACACAAGGGTTGGTTATGGATGAGTTATTTGTGATTCTTTGGGGTCTCCTTTCATGACTTATAATGGCACCACAACATGCTGGGACATCCTTTGGTTGGAGTTCTTTGCCTTATATAGAGGACTATTTATTGCTACATCAAGGGGTTTAAAATGGCTATAGACTAACTTTGGACTCTTAATTGGCTATGGACATTTTTCTATAACACAACACATGCCCTTGGAGACTATCTCAGTGGTTGGAAAGATAAAGCCACTATTGGCCACATTAAAGACTTGTCATATCTTACATGCATGTTTGAAAACAAACCAGCCTAAAGACATCATGGCTAGGTTAGCTATGGGTGATGAGGAGATTATGTTAAACCCGATTGACTTTTCATGTAACCTCTTAATTGTTAATCAAAATTATTCAACTTGTTGGGTTAATGTCTTGTATTCAACTCAAGATATAACCCAGGATGATGATCGAAAAAACCCGAATATGACCTAAAAAATTGGCAAAGGTGAACAAAGCGATTTTTCTGACCCGTTTTATATCCGCTTTGGGATCTGGATCCGACTCGCACAGATTAAGGTTTTGGGGGTTTATATTTAAGGTTTTCTTGTGTTCCGTGCCATCGCACTGTTTATTGTAATCTCTGTTCTTCGATCATAGTGAAAGCTCTTCTCTGTTTTCGCCTATAGATATAGGCTTCAAGCCGAACCACATAAATCGTCTTGCTCTTGTGGTGTGATTGCTTTTTGTTTTATTTTCTCTCTTCTTGTTTGTTGCATACGATCATAGATCTAAGTTTCCGCATAACACAACTCAATGTACATGTACACGTGCTTGTAATCCTTTAATTTGATTTAATACAATTATTCATTAAGCGCCCTCTCCCCTCCTAAAAAAAACTTGTATTATATCTCTTGATTGGATGTTTGTGATTTCGTCATATAGGATCTCATGCAACTTGAAGTAATGCCATCGTCCTATGTGGTGCGGTGCAATACATAATTCAAAACGTGAAAAATCACCCGCTCTAATTAATATGTAATCTACCAGCTAAAGACACTTGGAAGATGAGGGCAGGACTTTAGTCGCAGGAGACGATCTTGAATAAGATATCTTTATTAACTTGACTGACCAAGGGTCCCAAAATGTGTATGTATACTTAATTTTGAGGTTCGTTTTGTAATTTTATAGATAAAAAATAAATTTATTTGGAAGAAAGGGGATTTATGACGTTTTTGGTATTAGTATGTCCTTTACTTGGGGCAAAAAAATGGTTCAAGGTAAATTGACACAAAAGTTAGACGTACAGTCAAAAGGAGGGGGGCAGTGGCGTCTCGCAGTGCAGCTTTAGGCCATTTGACTTCTTCTCACTTTTTTACATATTTATATATATATATATATATATATATATATATATATATTACAAGTCGTACGATAATGGATTTTGTAACATCATGATCTCTTTGAGTTTACATCATCTCCAGTCTGAATGTTTCCATTCAGGATATGACACGTACCATGTCTAACAAATGGTGCATTAATAAATACATAGATGTTTATCTATTGTACATTTACCGTAATGCTCTCCTTCGAACATGTATAAACACCTTCATCAGGCCACATGTCACGTACAGATTGGTAATGGAGTAATATCTGTCCGTTCAGACTGGGGATGATGCAAAATCCTTCAATCTCTCTCCGTGGAGGTGCCTTTCGTTTCTTACCTTTAGACAAGACAACCGCGACCTGCCTGCCACGTGTAGGACCCACATTCTTTTTCTTGTTGTGGTAATTTTGAGAAAAAGAAGCAAAGAATTTATTAGTAATTAAATAGGGTGGCCCCCATCTGTTTCTTTTTCACTTTATTGTCTGTCTGAGGGTTGCTCGCACGCGGTCTGCACGGCTGACAGCACTGCTCTGTAGAAAAAGCCCTACACTCCGCTGGCCGGACAAGATAAGGGCATCGTTACACGTGGAGAAAGGTTGTTGGACATGTGAAAGTGATGGCATTCCTCGGCGCGTAATTGACCCCCGCTCTCCTCTGTTTCAGCTACAGAGCCCAAGCGAGTAATAAATACAAGCTATAATAATTAATCAATAATTGTCCAATTATTTATATCTATAGATGCCATTTCTGATTTTATTTATATATCCATAGGCATTTAACGGTGTTTGGTTTGGAACTGGGCTTTTTATGTGTTTGCTCGTTAAAAAAGAACCCAAAACCAATTTCTTTGAAAAAAAATTAGGTGAAAACGAATCTTGTGAGAACTGTGTAAATGGCATAGGGTGTAGACACATCAGCGCCAAAAAGTAATAAATACCCCCACCCTCCAAAACGTGTGTCAACCCCTCTGATGCCGTTTGCATAGTTTTCACAAGATTCGTTTGCACATAATCCGAACTCAATTTCTTTTAACTTAGATTTGGGTTTTGCTTAGATGTGTTGCAAACAATGGTTGCCAGTCTGATATTGAAAAAGGTCAGAATCAAAAGTGGACACACATCATATACCACAAAACAAATGTGGACACTCATCTTTCCAATGAACTTAGAAAAAAAAAGTATCATGTCTTCAACCTTTCCATTTTTTGCTATTTTCTCTTAAAAAGGCAATCAAACCCTTCCAAGCTCTGCATCGTTGCGTATACCAGTTGAGGCAACGAGGGTTCAATTTTATAAAAGGAGATGAAAACTTGTTTAACTACATTCATAACGTCAATTAGAGAGAGAGAGAGAGAGAGAGAGAGAGAGAGAGAAGGGAGAGGAGAAACAAGACAAGTAGAACACTCGAATTCTCTACTGTTGTTTAAGTACTCTTAACCACTGTGTATATTTACAGTGAAACAGACAGATTTAATGTGAAAATCATCTATATACAACATATATAAGAACACTCAAATCCTCTAGTACTGTTGTTAAAGTACCCTTAACCACTGTGTGTATTTACAGTGCAACAGACAGATTTAATATGAAAACCATCCAACTAATTTCATTTTTGGTCTACATGTTGCACTGTTAAGGGTACTCAACAAGAATAGAAGATCCTCTATGGATAATCGACCCAAAATAACACTATAATTGACTTCTCAAACAGCGTTATAAACTTGAATCCAGCTAATCCAAGTTATCCGGTAATTTATTCCTAGTTACCAACTAGTTAGGATATAAGTATATTAATATTTAAAAATAGATAAAATATAATTAAAAAACCAGAAAATTGATGTGGGACCCCTTTGTATTTTTCCTTGGGAACTAGGAACCCCTCAAATCTTGGTCAATTTCCTTGAAAAGGAAACCCTTCTCTTTCATAGTCCACACCCTCATCCAAGACCTAGTGGCTGGTGTACATATCCTTTATCAATCTTAATCATGTTGGAGGATTATGCCAAAGCCTATCAATCAAACCAAAACAAGAGGTAAATAATAACAATCAAAGATAAAACAAATCACAACCACAAGTACATCACCAAACACATGATTTATGTATAAAAAAATCCCTAAGTTGAGGAAAAACCATGAAGTTTAAGAGAAAGCTTCACTACTTTTAGAAGATTACATGAGTTCTCTCTTAATCTCTCACAAAACTCATTATCTTCTCTCTTCTTAACCTTAAACAACAATAGAGACATTATATAATACATAGAGGTCGAACTTGCTTGAAATACCACATAAATAAGAATCTTCTAAGTTGACTACTAAAAATGGTTTTCCATGATCAGATTAGTTCACTATATTCGGATTGGTCCAGGTTGGATCAATTCAATCTTTTTCAGATTGATCTACTTAGACTTTGGTGGTTGTCTGTTGTAGTCCCGATTCTGCTTGGATTGGTCCAATTAATATTGGGTCGATCCAGTTATGTTTGGATTGGTTGAAACTTTTAGATATTCTTCTTTATTTCTCAAACTACATAAGGCTCCACACCAATAAATCATATTGGCATTCATCTCCTACCACTCAAAATCCCCTATGTTGATTGATTTTACCTCCTACAATGACGAGGTTGATGTGAACATCAAACATCAGCCTCCATCTTCTTAACTTGAATCTTGAAACACGAGTCCATGGTTACTGAACTTATCTAGTTGGGCTTGCAAGCATCGGAGGCATCAAGACTCAAGTTGCCACACTACGAACTCGTCCTTGTTATTCCTCTAATCTTTTTCACTTTTTTTTTTTCTTTTTCTGGTTTTGCTCATAAAAACTAGAGTTATCAAATTTGGGGGTAGAGATTGGCAATGAAAATCAAAACAAATCTATTTAAGGAGAAAATTAACCACAAGGCAAGCATCAAAGAAAACAACTCGAACTAGCACAAAATTAATTGTTTGGTTTCTTGAAATTGAGTTTCTATACTAATATAATGAAAAACTTGGCCAGGTTTGAGTAACAAAATTGTTAACATCATACAAGTTTTGGCATTGAGCTAACCATAAACTAAATTGAATTAAGTAAATTGGCCAAGTTTTCTAAGTAACCATTTAATTTTTAAACAATGTTCTCAAAAGAAGCTTGACTGATCCAAAGTAGACCAAAATTCTTGAAAGTGCACAATGGTCTATCCATCAATCTGGTCATATCTTCAAAACATTAACTAAAATTGCAATTATTTCAAAACCTTTGGAATCAAGTAAAGAGATTTATAACATTCCTAGCAGGCTTGCCACTAATATGCCTCCAATTTCCTAGTTGTTCTTATGTAACTTGGGTTAGTTATCATCTCCATGTATTCAATTTTTCCAAGAATAACTATTTATAAAAATAATTTTTCCAAAACATAAACCTAACTTAGACAAACCAATTCGAGTCATTTTTTTTTAAAATTAATTGTGTAAAAAATTAAGATGACTTGGCTAGGCTTTAAAGGTTAGGTTCAAATGATATGAGGCGTGGAGAATCTCAACATCTTGGGAGATTTAGCAACTAATTCAAGTCTTGGAGGCATACAAGAGAGGAACTACATCGTTTAGACATGATTATCTTCATAGGTGAATCACCAAGTTACTCGACTCAACTTAACTAATTTTGACTCAAAATTATCAGTTTTAATATGCTACATCACATCTGTCATAAGGAGAATTTTTGTAACCAGCTAATAGGTGGCAATGGCGGAGGGGGCAAGTCTCCCCCCCCCAAAAAAAAAAAAAGCACCAGATAGGCTAGAGTAACTAGTTTGGCTGCTTTGGAAGACCACATTAACCAGATTACCTAAGTGGTTAGAGAGAAGTTTACGATGACTTGTGGCCTTATATTGAAATTTTCTTTTTCCTTTTTATTTAGTAGAAGAGATGAAACGTATTAACATAAGAGATTATTACCACAAAAAAAAAAAAAAAAAAAAAAATAAGATATTAAATTTTTTTTTAA
>JAOXJP010110588.1:0-14125 GCA_025762735.1 Platanus orientalis
CAGGATTTTTTCATAGGGGGGCAAGTAAAAAAATTTAGTTAAAAAAAATGTATAAATATACTAAAGTATATATCATTTACTAAAAGAAATAATTCTTATTAAAAAGTCATTTACAACTATGTACCATTCGTTTACAAAAAATAATTGCCCACTAAAAATCCATATACAATTATAATAGCTGATGAGCCACTCAGTATACTAGGTCGGCTCGGCCACAAGTAAGAGCTCAGTGCTACGAGTTAGCCCGGATGGCAGACCCAACCGTAATCGGGACACAAGTCGGCACAACCAACTTGTGAAATATAGAAACAAATAAAGTAAATCTTTAAGCTCCTTACAGATACGTCCCGATATCCTTACCGAAGATCCCCCCAGGAATCCAACCCTGATATCTTAGTCAAACTAATATGGAAACACAATATTCACCCCAAAAAAGGATTTGGAGGAAATATCCCCGACCAACCCCCCCGAGACTCTATATAAAGACACCCAGCCGCCTTCTTAAGGCACACAAATAATTACACAACAATTTCTATGTTAATTTCGATGATAAAGAAAGAATCTAACTTAGCCATCAAAGGGGCATTGGCCGGCACCACACTGGTGACCTTCCCTTCACCATCTTCGTTTGTGCAGATAGTCACGGGACAGCTCTACCGTCCAACCATCTGAAGAACGTTTTTTATGCATCATCAATGGCAATTGTCCACAATGAGGCCTCATGTTCTGAAAGCATTAGATGATCTTCTCATCATCGATGCTATTAAGAACATTTTCTCAATATAAGTGATTAAACAATCATTCATCCAATCATCTCCCACGTATACCCTAACTCAACACAATTAATAAATGGGTTGTGTTATAACCGCATACCCTCAACACGACACCCAACCTACCAACACGAATTGCCTTGCCTACTTCCACGTCCCACACAGAGGATCCTCCCTCGTTCAAGGGTTTGAATCATCTCTAGTTTGAATGGACTGATATCATGCTAGTACCAACTAGTGCATATCATGCCAGTACCAATCAGTGGGTGACATGATGCATGACGAAGGGTGTATTGACCAAGTTCAGATCATCTCCAATCTGATTGGGCAGATACAACACCAATCTATGCTCAGGATGTGACCAATGCCTGACAAAGGGTACATTGCAATAAATGCTACTTATTTACTATGTATTTACCGTAAGACCCTTCTTTAACCCATATGTATTAACCTAAACACCTTTGTTAGGCCACATTTCATGCATTGATTGGTAGTGATGATATCTATCCATTCAGACTAGAGATAATTCAAAATCGTATTAACTGAAACATATAGGTTATAAATGGGTATTTATTAATACACCCATTATCAAATAGTGTCACTTCCTTGGCAAAAACTAGCATGTTACCTGTCTATTCAACTGGAAATGATGTGAACTTTTCGTCCATCACTTTGTAATAGATAGTTTCTATTTGAAAATCTCATTTTATATCTTCCATTTCTTCCCCTTCTCGTATTCAAATCTAACAATAATGTTTCTCCATGATTGTTCATAAGATCAATCAACATTCCAATCATTTATCAAAGAGTTGTCGCATTTGGATCTCTGATTCTCCTTAGTCTTTAATTTGTTTTTCATGTCCAATCTGATAAGTTCTTCCATGGATTTAGGTTGCACTTTTGTGTTAGACAAGGGAAGCAACTAGACTTCTGATAATGAAGAGAAGGAAGCAAATGTTTTGTCCAAGATTTTGATGTGCAAGACCATGGGGACAACACGTGGAAGAAAATGGATAGGAATTTTGGTAGGTTAAAAGAAATTTCAAAGTCCCACCCATTTTCTCCAGGTCCTAAACACCAAATCCTAGATAGAACATCAACACAAACAATGATTCTTCAAAAAAACAAAAACAAATAAAGGGAAAAGATGAGATTGTAGCTACACAATTAGGAGGAACCTTGATTTAGGGAAGAGAAAAAATATAATAAAAATATTTTTTATTTATACCATTGAAAGCAAGTGATGTTTAAGCAAGGAAGAAGAATAATGATTGTCTATGTTGACACATACCTTGTAGGCGTGCCATTGATTGACACATGATGTGTTTTATAATTTGGTGTCTATTTTTGATAGCCTACTTTTTCAATTGAACATTTGTTTGGATGATTTTACCCCCAACACAACACGTGTCAGCTTAAAATTCATCATAGATGCTACAAAGACTTTTTCATCACAAAATATTTATTGAGTTTATTTTTTTAAACTTCAATCTCTTCTATTTTTTGGTAATAATCTCTTTAACTATATATAAAAAAAGGAAAAATTCAATACACAGCTATAGGTCTTCGTAAACTTTTCTCTAACCACTTGATTAATCTGGTTAACGTGGTCTTTCGAAGTGGCCAGACTTGTTACTCTAACCTATCAGATGCTTTTCTGTGTTGACACGGGCCTATGTAGACGTGTCATTGATTGACACAAGATGTGTTTTGAATTTGGTCTCTTTTTTACACCTGAACACTTTTTGAACCCCCAACACATGTGTCAGCTTATAATTCACCATAAACACAATAGACACTTTGTCATCTTAGAACATTTTTTTCTTTTTTTATTTTTGGAATTTGAAGGGGAGCAACTGCCCCCCCTTGCCCCTATGTGGCTACGCCACTGATAAACATTACAGACATTGGTCATATAGAACCCTTTTTTTTTTGGAATTTGAGGGCGGTGTGGCTCCGCCACTGCTTACAAGCCCTTAAACATCACCAACCAAAAATTTTATTAATTCCATCATACCAATACAAAAATTTGTAGCCCTATATAGAGGCTCATAAACTCAAGAAAATAATAAGAAACCAAATTAGAAACTCTTAAAATACTAGCTTACTTGCTACCTAACACTTTCCTAAACTCAAAACTAAAGGCCATCAACAAGCCTCACCACTATCGAAGAGTTCGTCTTCCACCCTTTGCTGACCCAATTTTCAATGACACCAACCGTAGGTTCCAAGCTTAGAAATCTTTTCACTAAGCATTTTCAAGAAAAACTTAATGTATAGCACCCTCATATAACCATAGTTCTAAAACTCGGCCAATCCGAATTCAGATCAGCCGAATCGGGATCGGGATCGGCTGGGTCGGATCCCGAATCCTGGGTAGGATTGGATTTAGCAATGGATCGAGATCGGGATCAGGTGGATCGGGATCGGTAGGCCAAATCGGTTGGATCGGCTCTAGATCCAATGGATCGGTCCGGATCGGCGATCTGAGCCAGATTTTCAAAAATTTCCCTATAATCTTGGATCGTCCGATCCAGACATGGATCGGATTGGGATCGACCCTATCCGATCCCGATCCCGATATTTTGATCTATGCATATAACACCTTGCTTGAGGGAATCCACCTAGAGGCGAGAATCAATGACACATCTCCCTCCTTGCACACCCCTAGATCCATATCCTTAATTCACATAAACTCTCGTTATCTCATTGCTTCAGTCAGAGGTTTTTCTTTCACATTCATACAAGAGAGACTTACAAGATGCCACAAGCTAATATCATTGAATGACTTGATGCCAATCCAACTTTCAGCCCAATGCAATTATCTCATAATTTCTAGTATCCACTTTGCTTCCAATAGTATTTACACTAGTTCTTTACACAAGTGAGGTGTGATTGTAGACAAAATTTGGAATATCTTGGCCTTTTTATTTAAAATTCATAGTTCTTCTATAGCTCTTCTTAGCAGTCCTATTGCACTTTTCAGTATTAGGGAGAAGTTCCAAAGCCTTCTTACGATTGTTGAACTCCGTTTCTCGTGTGATTTTAGTGTTGTAGGTGCCACATGAAGATTACTGTATCTCCAGGAAATTCCTAGACAATAATCTTTGCGATTGTTCAATGCGCAGAGAACAGACTCAACTCAACAAAGCCTTATCCCAAACTACTTGCCGTCAGCTACCTGCTAGTTAAAGGAATCCTGTTATGCCATTCCACTCTATCTAGGGCCATATCTTCCATTATATAAGCCTTTAAATCTTTTATCACTACTTCAACCCGAGTCCTTTTTGGTCTTCCCCTTGTCCTTTTACTTTGATCAGTCAAGTCCCTTGTCGGTCCAGAGGCTTCCACTTGCACCATATAACTCCTCACTGGTGCAATGATAATAATTATATAAAATACAAATTTTGGTCTTGCTAGAATGTAAACAATGAAAATGGATAGGGTGGTATACATGCTCCATTTTCCTGTATAAGAATAATACAAGTTTTCGAAGAATAGAACAACCCATAGCTTCTATGAAATACGGTTATATAAGTCTAAAGAACTATCAAACATACTGCCCTGATTCCCCAGAAAAATTCCACTAAAGCAAAAGAATCAATTTAACGCAAATACCGATTAGAAAGAATAATAATTCCTTCCAATTACGAGAGCTTATAAACCCTATAAAACCAATAAATCGTTCAATGGATCGCTCCAAATGTGTCTCGAATTCAATAATACTGAAATAATATCAAAATAAATCATCCATAGAAAAAACAGCATGTCACTTATTGGATGAAATCAAGAAAGAGAGAGAGAAAGATGGAGAGCAGAAAAAAAGAGGAATAGAACGAGCTTTCTCCGATCAATCAGCTCAAAATGGATCAATAACAACTAAATTTCCGATTTCAAGAACAAGAAACTGATCCTAATAACAAGAAAATAATGAAGAAGAAAAAAAGAAAAAGAAATCAATAAGAGAAAAAAGAAAACCTGTTCGAAGAGCTTGCGCGGAACCAACAGACGGAAAAAACTCCCGGCCCTTGTGAACTTGGGTTCTGCAGATGACCGATGCGTGCTCACGCTTTCAAAATAAACGTGCAAATATCACATTTGGAAGAGAGGGATATAATAGAATAGAGTAAGATCTACAGTTACAGTGTTGACTACGTTATATCACCAATTAGAATAGAATCTTCTACCTCAAAATAAATTTTTTCAACAGAAGATTACAATCTAGCTGTTGTTTAAAAAGAGTCTAAAAACTATAGCTTTGGATTTCGGTTTATTCAATCAGCAGCCCAATATTAAAGTATCGAGTCCAGCAAGTAACATCACGTGCCCTACATGTGAATTGATGGGTATCTTTCGCAAATAGGCCACCCCGGGGTTCGGTGCAAGATTACATTGACAAAGCAAAATCTTTAATCGTACGATTGATAGCAACTAGACGAAACGTTTTTGGACGATGTGAGAAGTTTCAAAATTACAAGAAGAAAAGAATGTTGGAATGCGTTTCTCCAAAGGGAAAGATCTGCTCCAACCAATTTGTCTGTCCCTCAGTGTCCACACACAAAAGATAAGATGAATAGGGTTATAACTGTAAAAACAGTTGAAAACAAATGAAAGATTTGTGCCTATAAAAATGGGGTTTACAGGGTGAAAACGAGTTGTAGGTGATTTTCACTTTTTGGCGCTGATGTGTCCGCCCCTAAGGTAGGGTGGACCTTAAGAGTGCTTTAAGGGGGACCACCATATCCTCAGGGCTGACACATGACATCAAAAAAGTGATTTATTTTCGATGCCATGTGTCCGTTGGGCAAACCTTAGGCTTTCATTAAGGGTGACATGTAATGGTTGGTTCAAGCATATTCCATATTGAATCATCTCCCACTAGGCAGATATTACTCCATTATTAATCAATGGGTGACATGTGGGTTGACAAAGGGTGTTTGAGTCAATACGCATGGGTCAAAAGAGGGTATTACAGTAAATATACAATGAATAAATGTGGATTTTTATAAACACCTTTGGATTTATTATGGAGAATGATTGTTTGCGTTGACACAGGCCTATGTAGGCGTGCCATTGATTGACACATGATGTACTGTCAAATTTGGTCTCTTTTTTACATCTGACACTTTTTTGAACCCCAAACACAATATGTGTCAGCTTATAATTTACCATAAACACTACAAACCCTTTATCACCACAGAACATTTTCTTCTTTTATTAATGCACCCTTTGTTACATATGAAGTCACATTCTGAATAGAGACTAGAGTGGTACTGACCATTCAGATTGGAGATGATTTGCCAATGGTCCCATGTTTGGGTGATTGAGGCATAAGTCTTCTGCCTGATATCCTTTGCAAAGCCCCCCTCTGTGATGCACGAGGGCCGAGGCAGAGGGGGAATCAATTCACTTTTGGAGCTGTCACTTCACCCCCACAAAGTGAATAGATTTCCCCCTCTGTCTCAGCTCCCGAGGGTCACAGAGGGGGGCACCTCAGAGGATATCGCCCCAAGTCTTCCTAGAATGACCCAGGATCAATTCCCTGGAGGGAGGGGAGGGGAGAGCAGTGAGCAGTCTACCTGCTCTGGTAGTTAAAGGAGGGGGTCTGGTGGGCTGATATCCTCTACGCCACCCTCCCTTGTGAGCCACTCAATTCACTTTTTAGAGGTGATGTGACATCTCAAAAACCGAGTTGATTCCCCCTTGTGTGACTATTGAGTGGCTCACGAGGGAGTGGCATAGAAGATTTCAGGCCAGGGTAAGCAGTGTGAAATGGAAAATGTCACCTGATCAGGTTGTCAACTGATGATGTAACGTTCACCGAAACCCAAAAAAAAAAGAATACAGATTCGAGATGATGAAAACTCAGCATATTCATACCTGAACCCTGTTTAATAAGCCATTCAATATCCAATCCAGAATAAGACGGTGTTAGACCAAACACGCTTCTATTTAATATTCAAATAAGATACATATATAATTGACATTAGCTCAGCATGGCTTAGAGTTTTGTTTGTCATGAGCTGAGCTTAAGCCTGGTTTCTGGCTCTCACACATAAGTCTAAGCCTTCAATTAAGATTCCTTAATGAAGTGAGTATGAACCGAGTTGCATTAGGCTTAGCTCATAAAAGCTCGAATCATTAAGGGTTTTATATATGTTTATAATAAAATTGATATAATTCGTCAAATTAGTTATTACACATTAAATAAATGTGTATGTGAGAAATATAGATATAGCTTTTTATAATATGGACTGTTGGACCTCTTTCAACCAACCATATCTTTAGCTTTTAGGAACAAGTATTGGACTTAATGATTCAGGCCTTAAGCTCAAGTTTGGTGAGCCAAGCTCAACTCGATCTTAGTAAGGCAAGTCTGTGCTCGGCACATTAGCCTCATTATGAGCCTAAGCCTGATCCTTATGAGCCCGACTTGTCTAGGACAAGACTCGGATCATACCCCTAACTATATTTTATAGATTTCCTTACTAAGACAGTTTCCCTTATTTCAACCATTTTGGAGGGATGATGTAACACGTTCAAACCGTCAATTAGATAGGCGACCGCTTTGATTGGCTAAATAATCAAATAGGTGACGGTATATTCCGCATTGCATCATTCTAGAAACTCTTTTCTAGTGTTAGGTGTTGAAATTTCATATAATTCTACCAAAAAAAACCAACACAGAAAAATAAGAGTCCATGTGGAAAGGAGCGATTGGGCTAAAATTGACACCTGGTTAGAGGATAAGTGGTAAATATGGGATCCGTATCCTCTGCGCTAAGGTTACGGTGCATCACGGTGCTCCACAGACACAAAAGAGGGTGTGGCCTATACACTTTTTGCATGGGAGGCCTTTATGTCTGTCGATCACCGTGATGCACTGTAAACTTAGCGCAGAGGATATGAATCTGTAAATATGTGGAGCTCTTTCGAACACAACTCAACTCCTATGTGCCTGATATATCAATCTTTCTCTTCCTATATGATTCAACTACTGGCAAACCCATACCTCACCTGGCGATTGATTGGTCCCCCTAAACCCTACCAAGTGCGCAGAGGATTTGGTAGGACAACTTAGAGAGTAGATGACATCAGGGCCGACACATCAGTGCCAAAAAGTGAAAAACATCCCCCAAAAGTGGGTTGACACATCACTTTTTTGACCTGACGTGTCAGCTCTAATGTCATTCCAACTTTAGCCACTATCTAAGTTGTTGTACTTAATCTGGTCTCTACCAAGTGGGGTTAGATACATAGTACCCGAGTCCTAGATCCAAATTGACATGATTTGATGATTAGGTCCACCATATGTATTCAATTAAGTAGTAGGTGATGTATCAATAAGGGGATGACAATTCTTGACCCGACCCATGACCCATACTTTTTACATAGGTAATTATAGGTGAAGACAGGTTTTGAACCCAGATCTGTAGTACGACACTCACATACTTTACCAACCTAGCAAATGGGCATCTTTGCAACCCATACTTTATTTTGTGGCCGGCTGAATCTAACCCAGTTTTAAATTAGACCATGTTTAGGCTTAAAGATGCCTAGAAGAGGATCACTTAGATGGTCTAATGACGTCCCTTGATCTGGAATCCAGATGGTACTTGCACACTAGCAGGAAGATGACGTCGGCGTAGTGCCGGTCAACACTTCTCCGACGTCCAAATCAGAGTCCGGAAAAAATTGAAAGAAGAATTATCTTCTCTTCTAAGGGATTGATTGTACTTCCCTCGTCTTCCAGGGTTCCTTCCCTTTTATCTCATTTCCTCACTCGTTCTTCGAATATTCTTCTAGTTGGCTACAGGAAAGTGGGGGAGTGGTACACATGTTAGTGTTGGGTTGGTAGTTATTCTATCATGTTTTGTATCCAGTAACCGCTTTTGTCTTACTTGCGGTCGACTCAAGTATTGTCGCGCATCTGTCACCTCGAAAGCAGTAGGCAATCATCTCTCGGTCGTTTTGCTGATGAGTAAACTAAAAGGCAATGGGAGTCGGTTGGCACTCTACATTTCTAACGGGTCAGAAGACAAATTTCCTCTGACCGGTCGATCAATAGCGTTCATCTCCGACAGGTCGATTGGTAATTTCCTTCTATATTAGGTCAATCAGTAGTCATCATTTCTAATGGTCGGTCGGTAGCCGCGCTTTCTGGTGAGTCGATCGATATTCTTTTTATTTGTTGGGTCGTTGAACAAACTAGATGGACCAGGGGGGTTCACTAGGTTAATCGGCTCAGCCAACTCGGGTCCACATACTCCATCATCATATGTCCCCCTATTCCTCTTGTTCGTTAGTACGAGCGGACATGGGGAATATAGGAAGCTGAGTTGATTGAGGCGCTAGCGCTTTATCTTTGCCTCCTTGAGCCCCGTGCCATTAATGAAGACAATATGTGTGGGTTGGTAGCCATTTTCTTTTGAATCGCACTTTAATCTGACGGTTAGGGGTCATTAGAGTGTTTTGAATGTTCGGGATAACTTCAAATGGTATATATACATGCTGGTTCTCCTGTCTTCTCCAGTCTTCCGCTTCGCTTTGAATTAACCTTTGTTCCTCTTGGGTAGACTGCTCGTGTTCGTGTTCGTGCTACATTGAGGAGATCGCCTACCGAAAAGGAGTCAAGGTACCATCTGCTCTGTTCCTTCTTCACACATTTTTTATTTTATTTGCTCTTATTTTCTTCTCTCTTCCCTCTCTTTTTTCTTGTTTGGCTTTCGGTACCCTTTTTTGGTTATAGCCTCTGTTCTCCTCCTTTATGCTACTAGGACTCTTGATCCCTTATCGCTACCCTTAGGACTCCATCCTGGACCCTACCAGAGCACCCTTTGGGTTTTACGTCTTCCGTTTTTGCTATCATCTTCACACTCACCAGCATCCACCAGACCTGAGCGCCTTAAGGTTCAACCTATCTTCTTTGGGTAGTATTTTTAGTCGCTTCTTAGAGGCGATAGGCCCTTCAGTTAGCGTTATATACGCCCTTGATCAAATGGATCGTTCTTCTGAGTCGACTGAGTCAGTTACAGCCCTTGACGAGAACCTCGTTCGTGCCGACTCCCCTGACTCGGCTCATCCTTCATCACCGATTAGGTCAGATCGGTTTGCCCACGTGCCATATGCCGCTGAGGGTCCTTGTCGAGGTCTCGACTAGATAGTTTTCGCCAGGCTTATCAGATACCCGAGTCGGTTAGCTTGAGGGTCCCAGCCTTCGACGAGTGGGCTTGTTCTTGTCTTCTGGGGGAGGTTTCCATCTTTGAACAGACTTTGGAGGCCGGTCTACGGTTCTCAATCCCTTTGTTCGTCCGTCAGCTTCTCACCCATCTTCGTCTAGCCCCAGGCCAAATCATGCCCAACTCGTGAAGGATCCTGATCACCTGCATGGTGTTGTGGCCTGCGTGCAGTGGTGGCCAGGATCACATCACCGTTCCTGAGTTCCTCTATTGCTACAAGGTAATGGAGATGCATTCTGGGTGGTGGTACTTCACAGCTAGGGTGCCCGACCGAGCCTTAATCACAGGTTTTCCAACGTCAAACAAGGGTTGGAAAAGCAAATTCTTTTTAGCGTCAGGGGATGGTATAGAGTTAGTCCCATGGGAGTCGCCTTATGATCGGAACCACACAGTTCCCAAGATATGGAGTGAGCTGCGTGCAAGAGGTAATTCTTAGTTGCGTTAGCCTTCCTCATTCTTTATTCATTTGATCAATCTGATATTCTTGATTTTTGTAGCATTAGCTGAGCACCCCCTGTCTGATACTCAACTCAAGAGGCTGGGACGGGCTTTCGTGCACCCAGTCTGAGAATTTTCTCTGTTGGTGAATTCTGAGTCTCTTTCCACATACTTGTTCAGCCTAGAGATCCCATCATCCTTACTCACGGTGGGTCAGGCACCTGGCTCATCTTCTATCCCCATCGGTCAGGCGTCTAGTTTGCCTCCTCTTCCAACTGGTCAGGGATTTTTTTTAAACGTCCGCTTACATATGCAGATATGTCGATCGTTCCCTTAAAGTCATCGTTGAAGAGAGTGTCGGCTAAGTCGACCCCTGGCAACTCTTAGAAAAAACCACGGTTTTCTCAACACCGCTTGATGGAGAAAGATCGTTCTGGGCTAACTCCTTCGTTAGCCCCCACATTGGTCGTGCAGCCTCCCGTTTCAGTTGTTGAGTTGGAGGCCCCTTTAGATTCTATTCCTTCCTTCGACGAGTGCATCAAGAATCTTTCTTTGTACAATGCGGAGGGCTCGTCTAAGGGAAAGGAGAAAGCTGCTCCTTCTTTGCTGGCCAAGGAGATCGAGGTTGTCGGTCATTTGCGCTCAGTCGTCTTTGAACAGGATCTGAAAAGCCTGTAGCCCAACAATACTGAAGTTTTGGCCACTAGCACCCTTTTCGACTTTGGGAGGGTAAACTTCCTTATTTTTTATGAATTACGTCCCTTCGTCTCGCCTTACTGAATCTCATTGTTTGCAGGTGTTGACAAAAGTGACCACCCTTGCTAATCGTCATCTCACCACCGACAATTAGACCAAGGACCTCAAGGAAAAGTTGTCTGAGGTAGAGGTCAAACAGAAAGTTCTGAGGGATAAGTTAGTCGATACCGGACATAAGCTCAAAGGCATCGAGGCTGCATTAGAGGAGGCCCGGGACGAGGCTGAGGGAGAAAGGGCTATTAATGCCATTTTGCGGACGTCTCTGGGCAAGATGAAGTCCCAACAAAAGGCAACAAAGGAAAATGTTGTAAATGAGGCAATTACAACTTATCTACAATCTGAGGCCTTCAGTGACGAGACGACTGAGTATTTTATTAGCGATTTTGAGACTCTCCATCATCGAGCTTTAAGGATATATCCTAGCCTTGACCTTTCTATGATGAGGGCCGATGCTTAACCGACGTCTGTTGTGCTGGAGCCGAACGAGGAAGTGGCCACCGACCAAGAGAAAGATGACCCGACCTCTTAGGGACTTCTTCATATGTACTTTTGTAATGACCGAGGGACCTTCATATATAGATCCCTTGTTTGTTAATTTTACTATCATGATTTGAAATTTTCTTTCCTTACTTTGTTGATATGTTGATCTCTTGGTGAATTGCTTATTTATTTTCGTGGTGCCCCTCAGCATGGCAATCATCGTCCGTTGCTGTTAAGCCAAGGGGTCGCTTCGGACTACTTGGGACTTTAGTTTTAGATTGTTATGGTAGACCGATGTAGTACACCGAGGGGTCGAGTTACTGGACTTAGTCCATTTTTACGACTCCACTCGGGGCGTTCATTATAGACCGTAGTAGTAGACCGAGGGGTCGAGTTACTAGACTTAGTCCATTTTTACGACTCTACTCGGGGCATTCATTGTAGACCGTTATAGTAGACCCAGGGGTCGAGTTACTGGACTTAATCTATTTTTACGACTCCACTCGGGGCGTTTATTGTAGACCGTTGTAGTAAACCCAGGGGTCGAGTTACTGAACTTAGTATATTTTTACGACTCCACTCGGGGCGTTCATTGTAGGCCATTGTAGTAGACCGAGGGGTCAAGTTACTGGACTTAGTCTATTTTTACGACTCCACTCAGGGCGTTCATTATAGGCCGTTGTAGTAAACCGAGGGGTCGAGTTACTGGACTTGATCAATTTTTACGACTTCACTCGAGGCATTCATTGTAGACCGTTGTAGTAGATCGAGGGGTCGAGTTACTGGACTTAGTCTATTTTTACGACTCCACTCGGGGCGTTCATTGTAAATCGTTGTAGTAGATCGAGGGGTCGAGTTACTGGACTTAGTCCATTTTTATGACTCCACTCGGGGTGTTCATTGTAGACTGTTGTAGTAGATCAAGGGGTCAAGTTATTGGACTTGGTCTATTTTTACGACTCCACTTGGGGCGTTCATTGTAGATCGTTATAGTAGATCGAGGGGTCGAGTTACTAGACTTAGTCCATTTTTACGACTCCACTCGGGGCGTTCATTGTAGACCGCTGTAGTAGAGTGCTATGCCACGCTCGATAGTAGACAAATTTTACTATTATGAATAAAAGATTGCATGACTATTGGTAATAGCTTTTCAAGTGTTCAATGTTCTATGGTCGGGGTAAGGTCTTTCCGTCCATGGATTCCAGGCAATAAGTTCATTTTCGTGTAATCCGAGTGACTCGGTACGGACCTTCCCAATTGGGTCCCAGCTTTTCGTCTCTTGGAACATGTGTTGCTATGCTCACTTTTCGAAGGACGAGGTCCCCGTTTAGGAAGCACCGCGGCTGCACTTGGGTTTTGTGATACTTCATCATCCTCTGTTGATAAGCTGCCTTGCGAATGGCGGCTTCCTCTCTCTTTTCCTCCAGCAAGTCAAGGTTTAGGCACAACTCTTTCTCTAACCCCTCAGCATGTGATTCCTGAATTCTCAGACTTGCCATCCCAACTTCCACTGGTATCACTGCTTCACAGCCAAAAGCCATGGCGTAGGGGGTCTCTCCTGTGGAACTTCTCGGGGTTGTTCTGTATGCCCAGATGACACCTAGTAGCTCATCAACCCACTGCCCCTTCGACGCCTCCAACCTGGTCTTGATGATCTTCAATATAGTTCTGTTAGTGACTTCCACCTGTCCGTTGGCCTGAGGATGTGTTGGGGAGGAGAAATGGTTCTTGATCCCCAACTGGGAGCAGAATTCACGGAAATGTCAATTGTCAAACTGCTTTTCATTGTTGGTAATGATGACTTGTATCCCAAATTGACAAATTAAGGACTTCTAAATAAAAGTTACATACGTTGTGCTTGGTTATTTTCGCCATCACCTCGGCCTCAACCCATTTTGTGAAATAATCAACCGCCACAACGAGGAACTTCCTCTGCCTCGTCTCCAGAGGCAGTGGTCCTACGATGTCGATTCCCCACTGGGCAAAGGGCCACGGTCCGATAATGGGTGAGAGCTCCTCAGTTGGCTGCCTGGGAATGTTGGCGAACCTTTGGCAGCTATCGCACTTCCTCACATGGCTTGCCGAGTCAGCTTGCATTGTCGGCCAGTAGTATCTAGCTCTAATCAATTTGTTAATGAGAGACCCACTGCCCGAATGGTTTTCACAGATTCCCTTGTGGACCTCCCTTATGACATAGTCTGCCTCGGCTGGTGACAGACACCTTAAGTAAGGTAAGGTGAAACTTCGCTTGTAGAGGATTTCTCCAATTAAAGTGTAGCGACTGGCATGCAGTTTCAGTTTTCGGGCCTAATGAATGTATGAAAGTGCACTCTAAATATCCAATTATTTGACTAATATGCTAAAGTGTGAATAGAAATCATAGGAATTAATGTGTATTCTTGAATTGAGTTTCTATTTACTTTGGGATACTCCTAAGCAGAT
>JAOXJP010110609.1:0-14125 GCA_025762735.1 Platanus orientalis
GCTGTCACATCACCCCCAAAAAGTGAAATGATACTTCCCCTCTGTCTTGTCTCACGACGTCGCACAAAGAGGGTGGGCGCAGGTGATATTCCCCCCCTTGGGTTGGACTGACATCAGGGGTTGACACATCAGCATTGAAAAAGTGACTTGATGCTTCACTTTTTGGCACTGATGTGTTGGCCCCTAATGTCAGTCTTACCTTAGGATGATTTTAATTGGTCCTACCAAATCCTAGGGTCTTTCTATGCTTTTAACCATGTAAATACCACACGTTAGCTCATGGTGATTGCTACAGGATGACTACACGGGTTTCCCCCACAGAAGATCTCGAGTCGGAAACCGACGCCGCGGCTGGGCGGAGTGGCTTTACCAGAAGCAAAAGAGCATTTGAAACTTGAAAGAGAATTTGGCGCATACCGGACAAACTAACCGTCACCGAACTCTTAACTACCATTCCCAAGAAAGAAGAGAAAGAAGGGAGGACTGCTTGGTGTATCTAAAGCTTTTCAACCACCAACCTTGCACTCCCATGGCCACTCCCCAACAACAGATCCCAGGAGATCTAGGGTTACGGTTCGGATTAACCTGTTCATCATCTCATTCTTTAATCTCTTTCCTTCCATCTCTTCTCCATTTCTCTCTCGATTTTTCGATCGGGTTTGGGCGGGATGGATGAACAACATCACAATTCATCTGTCTCTTCTTCCTCTGCTTCCATCAATGACGGGCCTTCAGCTTCGGCTCCGTCGTCTTCGTCGCCGCCTTCGTCTTCGCAGGTTCGAGAAGAAGAAGAGCACCATGACCATCAAGAGCAGCAGCAGCAGCGGACGGGTATTTCTCATCTTGTGAGCATCTCATTCACCAATGTTGCATCGACGGTGACGGGGGATGAGGCCTGGTCATGCCTAGTTGTGCTTTTGACCTTTTGGTTCTTCGGTTCGTCTCTTTTGCTTTGATTTGCAACTGTTTGATGTCTATTCTAAATGATTTTTTAATGCGTATGATCTCTTTTTTATCATTCATTTTTTTTTTTTAAAATTTTAGTTGGGTTTAATATTGGCTTTGGGAATTGGTTTGATTTTGAATTGGTTTATATGTTGATTTCGATGTTCATCATCAGCAGCATCCATGACTCTGATAATGGGCTTTTACGGATCCGTGAATCTACAGTTGGGACCAAATTGCTCCCGCCTTTTACGAGCTAATCCCTTCTTTGTGCAGGATATTAAGGTGATTTTCTGCTTCTCATCTTCCTCTTATTCTAAATTTGTCATTGTTGTCCTGATTGTTGGCATGGCCAATTACAGCTGAGACAAAAGGCCGAGCTAGAGCCTGGGCCAATCCTGTATGGGTTTTACAGACCTCCCCCTTGCGATGTTGAGACTACTTGGTCCGAAACCCATAATGCTTCTATTTCGGCTAATTTCTACAAGGCAAGAACTCTTCTTTTCTACTCTTCAATTCCTTTTTTTTTTCTTCCATGTTTTTGTTTGGGAGTGTGTAAAACTGGCATCAATTCAAGATCTCTCCGCTGCAGTGGTACAGAACATCAACCAACTGAGCTACAGGCTTGTACCTTTTCATTGTTTCTACACCTTTTTTGTTCCTCCAATTTTACGCTTCAACTTAAGCCTTGAGATACTCTAGTTTGAGGTGGAGCTCATGTCTTCTTACTTTGCAGGAGTGGATTTATTTCCTGAATGAAGGATCTCAAGTGAGTATTGCATACAGTGTGAAATCTCAGAGCTCTTCTCCTTTATCCCTTGTAATTGCGAAGGGTAAAGTTACACTTCTCAAGCTGAAAATCTTGTTTCGCTTTCTTTCTTCAGCATAATATGTATATTTGAAATTTGATTTTACAGGTTCTTAACAGTTTTTGCGCTTCAAACTGAAGCCAAATAACGAGTCTTGTAAAAAACATGCATACAAAGGATAATATAGAAAGCATGGAACTGATCCAGTATTTCAGTCAAATCCATTGAGTCCACCTTTGAACTTTGGGCTTTCTTCCTGTTCAGTATATCATCTTTTTAATGTACAAGAAACTAAAATGGGGTGGATATGAAAACTGCTTTATATCAAAGACTGTTATTATTAATCCTTATTTTGGTGGGAACTACTTTGCACAATTACCTCCTAACTGTTTTTTTTTTTCTTTTAGTAAACTCCTAGCTGTTCTTGCTTCCTAATTTTTGAAGAACTACTACCCTCCACCCCAGAGCTCCCCAGCATTTGGAATAAGTACACACTTCCCTATGGTCCAGATAAGTGTTAAAATTTAATTTTTGTTCATAAATCTGCTTCCATTCATCAAGGAACTGTTAGCCCACTTGGCTTCTGGAATAAGTGCCTACTTCCTTTAACCCTCTGCAACTACTGTATGACTGGATAGAATGGTAATAAGTTAGGTACTATCTTCGGCAGACATTAGTTGTCTGCTTCGGAATTAAGCTAATTCTTCTGTTTGGATTCCCAAACAAACCTTTGAAGTATTGTCCCAAGTTCTATTGCTGCTATGTCTCTATCTCATCTAACATTTTTTTATTACAGTTATATTGTTTATAGATTTGATAACAATAATAATAATTACTATAATAGTAAATAAAATTAATGGTAGTATTATTGTGTAAACAGCTCTTAGCTGTCCCTGCTTCCTAATTTTCGAAGAACTACTACCCCGTCATCCCGGTGCTCCCCAGTGTTTGGAATGAGTACCCACTTCCTAGCAGTCCAAAAATCCATTTTTATTATAATATGTGTTCATATAACAATGATAATAAGTACCGACTTCCTATAACCATCTGCAATCACACTGTCAGACCGGATAGAATGATAAATTGGATACTATCTTCAGCATACACTCTAGTAGTAGCTGCTTCTAATTTTCAAAGATCAGCTTCCTGGTCTCCCATTTGGAATCAGAACTCACTTCTTCTCCCTCTCTGCCAACTATGGTCATACCTGATAGAATGGTAATAAGTTTTTTTCGATAATTATAGAATGGTAATAAGTTGGCTAAACAATAGGGCATTCAACTCCTATGTGGCACCAGCTTTCAAGGTGTTTAGAAGGGCCAAAGATAGATGCTGTTTTTAGGATGATGAACTGTTCTTTAATAAAGTACCCACTTCCTCTAAGCATCTGCAATCACTGTCTGACCAGATAGAATGATAAATTGGATACTATCTTCGGCATACACTGTAATAGTAGCTGCTTCTAATTTTCAAAGAACCCTCCCCCCTGGTCTCCCATCTGGAATCAGAACTCACTTCTTCGACCTCTCTGTCAACTATGGTCATACCCGGTAGAATGGTATTAATTTGGGTAAACAATAGGGTCTTCAAATGTGATGTAGTCCTGGGTGGGTGTTCTTGTTTTTCTCTTGTATAGGGATTGGGAGATGCCTTGTCCCCCTCTTTAATACATTTTATCTTATCAAAAAAGATTAAAGTTGGGTAATATCTCTGTCATACATGCATTAGTCACTTCTAGCCGAGATTTCCCTGGTTCACTCGGTCTAATTCACAATGGGTTTCTTACTGTCTTGGAAAGTGCACATTTTGTTCTCAAAGAGTCAAATTATCCAGCAAATGAAGATATCAATGGCCTCATCGGGAGGCTTACAAATGCTTCTGCTCTGTACTGTGAGTTTAGGCTGTGAAAAGTACTGCATTTTCCTTTGTTTTATAAAGATGACCCAAAATACCTGTTTTTGTCATTACCATTACCACTTGTCTTATACAGAGGACTTATATTCCTATTTGGGTCATCCATAAAAATAAACATAAAAAATCTTATCTGGGAAATCCATCTAAAAAAATATAAAAAATGCTTACAGCAGTTTTCTAGTTTTGTGCCTTTATACAGGTGGATCCCTAGAGGACATTAAAGGTCTCTGTTGTTTGCAATAAAATAAATTATCATCTATTGTGTTGTATATTATTTTCTTTTCATTCTTTTCTTTTTTTCTCAGTTTTGATGTGAACATTGCAGGTAAAGAAAACCTAGTGGAATGGATGGAGGATCCATCATATCCTAATACCACCTTGTCGTGGAACATAATTCATGGTAAGATCAAATTTGAGAAATTATTATTTCACCCCACCCCCTACATAGTAGGTTGTACTAAAGTCATCAAAATATCTTCACAGGAAGTGGAATGATACAACAGAAAATTTTCAAGTCTTCTGATTATTATGTTGCAGTAGGGAACTTGAATTCCAAGGAGGTCGAGGTAACTGAGAAGATATTTGCTTGGTTCTATTGCTTTTTGTTGATTGGAATTTTTTTATGTGCTTTCAACAACCATAGTGTTAATTACTTTAAGAAAATAAGACCCATGGATAAGCGACTTCCACCGTGGTCAGGTTCAGAAATAAGAGGCGTACTTACCGTGGTCACTCCTTGAATTTGTCGTAACATTAATTGCAGATCCCATAGTTTAGTTGTAGACTGTCAGAAGAAATTTGTATCATACTTTTATCATGTTATTAAGAACTTAAAAGACACCACCTTAACAACAAAAATAAACCTTGAAGACACCAATGACTAGCATGGAAGATATTTATATTGAAAGGATCATTTGAAGTGCAATTTCATCATTTCAGTTGTTGGTAGGGTCAATGTTTTGTTCAGTTCCTTTGTTGATTGGCATGGGGGATTTTTGCTTTATCTTATAACAGCAATTGGGTTAGCAAAAGTTTTAATAGCATTTTAGTCATTTATAGTGGTGTTTTGAGACCCTGATTATTCATTGACTCACAAAAGAGCTAGGTCATGGTTTGGTGGTTTGGTGATTCCAGGTTTGCTCACTTACCCTGACATCATCATAACAAAAAATTGTTAAAAGTATGAAAAAAATATAGAAAAATCCAGAGGAAATTTGAAAAACATACAAAACTAATTTTATTCCAAACCAAGTAATATTAACAAAGTTCTAGTTACATTCTTTTTTCTTCAAAAAACTAGAAGTATGCATGATTGATTTTGATGAGTAGAAATAGGATCATTAGGTTCTGAATGCTATTACCCCTGCTCATTTCCATTGGCTTTGATTGCTATTTTGTCAGATTTATCAAACTTTCAAAACCCTAGCCCTCTCCTTTACAACTGAAAGTGAGCTACAATACTAATCTAATGAGTCAATATAACATATAAAAGGGAAAGGGATTTTAATTTTAAATTTTAAGTGCTTTTCCATCCTTAAATTCTGGACAATGGCTGGAAACTGCATTTCGTAAGCTTACGGTGTTGCTAGATGTGGTAACCAGTTTTGTGCACCAAAATCCGGCTGTTCAATTGACTGGGTTAAACTTAAAAGGTTACGTCACCTGTGGGTTGTGGCTCACCTGAAACAATAGGAGCACCAGTTAAATAATTCAACCATGTGTTCATACCAGGTTTTCAAACACTATGTAGAGGATGTTCTTGTCATTTCAGTCATTTGGCTAATATAATGTTGCACATTGACTCGGGGTGATTAGTTCATCCTCTCATGTTGGACTAATTTAATATATCAAAAGAGAGACAGGGTACATTAATTTTAGACTGAATTGAACCCATGGTTTGTAGGGAAAGTCATAGCCAATTTTGATATATAAGGGATACAATAGTACTGTGCTAGTCAATCAATGTCTGGACAAGTGTATATACATAATTATAAATTAGGATTTAAATGTAATGGTGAAGACTGTAGAAGTTCATTTGGCTGTTAGACCACCTCAAGTATTTGTTTTACACAAAATATAGATAAAGCTTTTTCTAGAGTTGAAATCATGTGAGACTTTTATATAAACAGCTGAGTTTTGCAGTTGGCTATCAATCATTGAATATGTACATGTGACTCCAATACATACCATGCAATTGATGGAATGCCTCTAGATGATCCATAGCCTACTAATCAGCCGATCATAATCATCTAACCAATGAACTATTTGGGGGAATATCACATGTAACTTAATTGACAAATCAAAATCAAACTAACTGAAGTTTAGGATTCGATGATCCCTGTGAATTTTGGGTTAGATAGACTGGAATGGAAGAAGGATGTATGTAGCTGATTTCAAATAATTGTGAGGAGGCTTCAATGATGATGATGATGATGATATCCATCTAAGAGGTTGCCTTTAATTAGACATGGATCAAGTGCACAAGTAGCAGTTGGGTGGGTAGTAGCTGACTGTTGATTTAGCCATTTAACCTAATGTTTATTTCCTTGTCTTCAATTTGATACACCAAATGTAGGTGCATGGTTATGAATCCATGTTCAACTGTGTACACTATTAACCAATGCTGAATTTGTACGTTAAACAGGTACAGTTGAACCTTACAATACGTGCTTTTCTTTACAATACAACAGAGGCATATTACAAGTGTTCTGTGACTAGCAGTCTATGCAGTTTGAAGCTTTTTCTTCTGGGGTCAAATGCTGCTGTTCTAACATCTCCTGGTCCAGGGCAGGTAAAGTTGTAACTTGTATTACTAATATCATTTGGTTTGAAGTGTTCATGGAAGAATCATCCTTGGAAACATTTTTGTGGGCTATAGTTATCCAATTTGTTTCCAGTTTCATAATTCTAGTCTGTGAGCTTGATTTTTATTGTCTAGACCAATAATAATATCATTAACCATTCACAAAATTTTTGCCTGTTGAATCAGAAAACATTTGTGAATTTAATGAGCAGAATAATCAGTCTTTCCACAACAATAACACAGTAGAAGTTTATTTACTATAAAACTTCAGTTTGATAATTCACTATCTTTAAACCACCAAATCAGTGGTTTGTAGTTGAATAACTTGAATTAGAGTCTAATTGAGTGGTATAACTGTAAACCAGTCAATCGGGACTCCAATTGATGGAAAATAATTCAGATTATGAAATCTGATTTCAACCGATAAAATATGTAGTAAGAGTATATCAAAATAGATCAGCAATGAATGTAGTAGATCTCACCAATCATATGTTTGAACTATAGGAGAAACTAATCTAATCGATTAATGAAGAAGAGCCAGAAAATTCAGCAAGTAATGGAACTTTAGATACTCCTCATGAGTAGTTGTAGAAACATAAGAATCCACTAGAAAAATTCATCAGCAATGGCATTATTAAGAATAATATCCTTCCACACAAAACAGCAACTCAATCACAAGCTAATCTCTCCCATATGGACGTCCATAGGGCCCTTTATATAGACTCTCTGTAGTCCTAATCAAACTAGAATTAAGGACCACAATAGCAACTCCCATGAGTACTAAGATAACCCGAATAAAGTAACTACATAATAAGTCAAATTAAAGATCGAAGGACAAATCTCACTTCAATTCAAACTCCTATATAAGTGGAATTAAATAACTATAAAAATCTGAATGTAGTCCTAGATGAGCAAGTATTTGACTAATGAGATTGGGAGCTTACATGAATCCTCTTATGGGGAGGCACATAAAGATTCCAATTGGAGGATGTGGGACCACTTGATAGGGGCATTGAAGGGTTCCACTCGATTCTTTAGAAAATCATGGGGGCACCAAGGTTATCAGCCCTTGTGTCATTTGAGAGAAGAATCAACACCCCTAGAGAAGAACTCTCATCGCTGTGGGAGGATGGGAACAACCAGTTGTCCCTACCTCTGCAACATGTGACAGACATACAGACAGTAGGACACACAACTTGCTTGGTCTAAGCAAAAGATATACTATGGTCAAAATTAAACTAGATGAAATTATTGTGTATAACAAACCATCTATCTATAGATTTCTGTCTAGAGTGTTCTCAATATTTTTTTTTTCTAGCTGTTTAGAAGGCAGATCAGATGGCTAGGATCACTAGATCAGGTTGACTTTTAGTTTAGAGATTAACTTGATAAGATCCATCAAATGGTGGATCCAACCCTTCTGGATCTGTGTCAGGAGCATAGGAGGACAGCTTATTATCATTCCTCCTGACTTGAAAATTCATCGGAAAATTATTTTGAAAGTACATTCTTATATTGGAATGAGCTGTAAACCATTGTATTTGCCCAAGTGGAATTTATGTCAATACACGGTCAGATATGGGTGTTAAGTGGATTTGAGTTATTGATTTGCAGCATGTTTGCACATAAGAATATGCTCTTTGAACCATTTCCCTTCTTCATATCCTTTGTCATAAAGACTTGCTTTCATTGATACGTTTGCACTTCTTTTGGTTACATTAGGGTACACCTAGTGTTGACTGGTATGTAAAGCTGTCATATGGACCACGATGGATCACATATTTTGTTGGCTCAGGTATTTTTGCGAGTCATTTTTCTTCTTCTTCTTGTTTTTTGTCCTTTTTTGTTTGGCAGGAATATGCTTTAGTGGAGATATGGGGTACCAATCCCATACCTCACAAAGTGTATAGTAAGCCAGAAGCCCTAGTCTTTCTCCTATATATATATATATATCTCAAGATGAAACCCATCTTAATTTAACTGTACATATCGTACTGTTCCTGCATGTAGGTGCAATGACTGTACTTATCTTACTGGCCTTCAAAATCTGTAACAAGTTCCAATGTACCGATGGAGATGAAACTGTATTACAAGCAGGGGATGTAGGATCTGAGAGAACCCCATTGCTTTCACAAAAAGATGATGATCTCTCGAGTTGGGGTTCTTCTTATGATTCTGTCTCACATGATGATGAGGATCTTGAAGAGCGGCTTGCAGTAGGTTCCCTTGATGTAAAGCCATTAAAAGATGGGGAAAATAACACTAATCCTCGGCGTCTTTGTGCGATTTGCTATGATGCACCAAGGGACTGCTTCTTTCTTCCATGTGGCCATTCTGCAGCATGTTTTACATGCGGAACAAGGTGACTATATTGCACCTGTACCCTTTACAATTGTGATTTGGAATTGACTCTTTCCAGCTGTGAAAGCTCAACTGACATAAGTTGTCTTTCATGACAAATGAGTCAAGAATTCTTTTCTCAATTTCTTAGGTTTAGCCAAAATATTGCCTATACCTGTTCAATGCATCTTTTTTAATTACGAGAAGTTATCTGATTTGATTTGGCTTCTGAGTCAATGAAGACTCAAGTCAATTCATTGAGTCTTTTTTACTAAAATCAAATTGTCATATCTGGACATCGTTCTCTGTAAAATTCATCTTTATTTGACAAGAAAGCAATATGGATGAAGGATCAATGACAACTGAGTTCAATATTAACCCTGCAGGATTGCAGAGGAGGCTGGTACTTGCCCCATTTGTCGAAGGAAAATGAAGAAGGTGAGGAAGATATTTACAGTTTGAGAAGTCTACACAGTTGCATCATGGTATTAACTACTCCCAACTGTTGGTCCATCTTGCGTGGAAGCCATCTCTTATTTCGTGTAAGGCAGTGATTATTGGATGTGGTCGATAATGCACTTGCCTAATAGCTGTGTGTTTCTCTCCCTTCTCATGGTAAGTTAACACTGTACAAAAAAAGTGTGGATCAATTCAATAGGGTCCACTGCAAAAATGGAATGGTTGAGCCAAAGGTTTTTCAGTAGGGCTTCTACCATGTAGCAATTAGATTTTGCTAAGGAATGTCATGTAGTACGTATTCCTACACTGGGCTTTACCTTGTAAATGGATCACAATAATCTTGTGTCCTCATCTTCCCTTTATCCGGAATTCTTCTCAAGTTCCTGTCTGGTTGTTCTGAGTTTTGACATGAGCGGTACAGAATTACCTGCTAGTTTTTCAGATGGATCACATTGGTTGTATACCAACTTCAAAGAGGTAAGAGTAAATGGAAATCTATCTAATTGGGCCGAATAATGAAAAATTACAATGTTTTTATGTAATCTGTTTTATATAAATGGAATAAGACAAGGTGCTTGATGGAATTGATCCTGGGTTAGACACTGGAAAATTTTTTGCATTGGAGTTTTTTAATCCTGGGATGTATTAAATTGATCAAGGTTTTGCATTCAAAAATCAGAGTGACCACACAAGTGATGTACTAGTGCACTTAAGTATTCTGGAAAAACAAAATGATATCTTTCATTATAAATGGCTTCAAAACGGAGCCTGAAGCAACAAACAAGGGATTATGTTTGTAAGTAGCTAGAGCAAATTATGGCTGAGGAATACAGTAGTAGTGTATCCATCTGTTAGCCTCTATGTTCTAGAACCTGTGGAGTTTTAGGTTTGTTGGCTTTTGACTTTTTTTTACACTACATTAGACGTGGGGCCAGTTTAGGCCATCAGGCTTTCTGGTGCTAGAAATATCAAGGCCTGGTAGTTTGTGGGCTTGAAAAAATCAAGCCCAAACCGATCTGGTTGGCAAGCTAAATTGGTCAGGGAATGACAGGGCTATTAGAACCGCTGGGATTAGGTACAAATGAATTTAGTACAAACAGGTGCAAATGACACCAGGGGGCTAACACATCAGCACTGAAAGGTGATTTACACTTTTTGGGGGGCGATTATCACTTTTTGGAGCTGATGTGTCCGCATCCTGGTGCCGTTTGCACCTATTTGAATGAACTTCATTTGTACCCAATCTTCTGGGCAATAAAACAATTATCAAAATGTTACTATCATAGGGAAGACGCAGGCTCTAATCCCTGAAGGGGCATTTGGGTGAGCAGTGCAAAGTGGTTTTGCCTACTCGGGTTCTTGAGTTTTGGTTCTGACTGGCTCAGGCCGGTCCTGCTTCAAGCGGCTGTGATGATGAAAACCCATGTGGTGGTACGAAAAAAAAAAAAAAAAACAAACATATTGGGTTCCTCATCTAAGAGATATTAGAATAAGGTGATCTCAACCATTTGATTTTAGTTATTTTAATTTGATTGATCAGAAATTCCCATAAAAATTATAGATAAATAATGATAACAATAAAGGAGTCCACATGTCAGTAGGTAAGAGATCGAGCGAAGGATGCCCTGTCCAGGATGTACTGTTCCCCCTTCTCACAGGATGGGGTCACATCCCCCGTAACGGGGCAAAGGTACATCCTGGACAGAACATCCTTTCTCAAAGATCAATTCATCTTGTTGATTTTTTGGTTTTAGAATATTCCTTGCATAAGGCCAAAAGATGAAACTGCCACGTGTTAGATAAATAGCCCATGAAACTTCTTTGCTAGACTGATTTGTGTAGACCACCCCTAGGAAAGAAAGAGAAAAAACGTTGCTGATTACAAACCAAGTGGTAAATCAAGTAGGACTAGTCTAAATGGATGATTAAAGCACTTTATTACTCTCTAAGATAGTAATCAAAGCTTAAGAAAGTTCAAACTTTAAGGGCACTTTATTACTCTCTAAGACATTAGTCAAAGCTTAAGTAAGATTGAAATCCTGAGGACGCCATACCTATCTTTAAAAAATAAAATGTCAGTCCAAAAGAGCACTTGATTACTCTTTAAGACATTAATCAAACCTCGAGTAAGATCACACATTAAGGGCACTTCATTACTCTCTAAGACAATAGTCAAAGCATAAGTTAGATCAAACTTTAGTGGACGAGAGCGTATCATCATCAGTATGTATGCTAGACGACTCTATTTCTTCATTTCTTTCATTCTTTTATAGCTGTTTGGCAGCCACCTGTAATATAATCATTTCATTTGAGTTTCTCAAGACATTTGTAGCCATGAGATGATGGTTTGTAATTAACTCATTCAAATTGATATTGATTTGTTAATTACAATTAGAAATGAAGGCATCTTAGGTTTTTCTATAAAATGAAATGACTCATGTTACGAAGAATCGGTGCAAATCTAAATGAATTCATTACAAACCATCCTATTGTGGCTACAAAAGCCTTGGAAAACTCAAATGAAATGATTACATTACAGGTGACGGCCAAACACAGCCTTAAATTTTATGAAAAAGATGAAAAAAAAAAAAAAAAAAAAACCTTTAGACCATGTCCAGTTGCCTTAAGTTGAATAGAAAATGATAGAAAATAATAGAGGAGAAAATTACGCAACAAATGAAAAGAAAAGAATAAATCAATAATTTTCTATTATATTCTTAAGGTTGTTTGGTTGCCAAGAAAAATAAAAAGAAAAGATTTTGTGTTTCAATTTTCATGAAAAATGAAGGATTTTCAAGCATTGTGTGAAAATAATATGGTAGTAGACAAGAAAATAGTTGGTTACATTTTAAAATTTCTAAAATTGAGAATTTTCTAGGTTGAAAATGATTTTTATTTTTTAGAAAATTTTGCTAAGACCACAAGAAAACCAGTTTTTCAGGGCAAAGATAAGACCAAAAGTACAAAGTGAAGAAAATCAGAAATATGGAGAGATAAGGACATACAACCACCCCCACCAATTGTGTGGAAAGCAAAGAAATGGGATTGGGAACGGGCGGTGCTTTTCATTACTCCAATTGTAGCCTCATAATTCTATATATCTTTTTTTCTTTTTTTTTTTTATTACAAAATGCAATAATCCTTCCTTGTCAATCTGTTACTGTCCTTTAATCAAGCTATGCATGTAATTGAATAATAAACATTACTGCCTACAAAATTCCCGACTATACAATATTCAAAATCTGTAAGGTACTATACGCCTCAGTCCAGATCCTCTACGATGTCTGGCAGAGCACACATACTCCAGAAAAAGTGATTTGGATGGGTGATTTTCATTTTTTTTGGAGCACGTATGAGCTGTAGACTTCATCCTATGATTTGGTGAGGATCTTGAGTGTATATGCAAAGGAAGCGGTTTGTCTGCTTGTGAATCAGCAGGAAATTCCTGCTGATTTAATAACACAGTGACACGTATCTGATTTTTTTTTGATAAATTGCTCCTAATTTTTTTTCACCCTTTTCCCTACAAATAAGTGTCACAGTGTGGTTAAACTCAACGGGAAGTTCCTGATTCACCAGCAGACAATCCTTTCCCGTATGAGAAGAGTAGTCAATATTTGTCTTCCACGGAAGTAAATGTTATTCTCGACAGCATATATATTATAGTAAACAAGTATTATAGTATTCAGCACAAAGTATCTGTATTAAATAATACCTCAAAACTAGGGGTGGTAATTCGTGTTGGCGGGTTGGGTTCGTGTCGTGTCGAGGTAGGGGTATAAGATTATTTGGCTCAACCCTAACCTGACCCATTTATTAATCGTGTCAAAGCGGGTTGATCTGTTTTGACCCAAATCACGTTAAGGGTCAATCCTAACTTGCTTATTTTCGTGTTGGGTCGTGTCAGATTCGCAGGTTATGTGGTAATTTATCTTGGTGAGTCAGGTTAGTCAGGTTTGTGTCGTGTCAAGGTAAGGGTATAAGACCATTTGGCTCAACCCTAACTTGACCCATTTATTAATTGTGTCAAAGCGGGTTGACCTGTTTTGACCCAAAACATGTTTATGGTCAACCCTAACCCGCTTATTTTCGTGTTGGATCGTGTCAGGTTCGCGGGTTATGTCAAACATTGCCACCCCTACTCCAAACCAGGGTCTGTCCATGATGTCCTTAGAAACTATAATGTAGAACAGGCACACCAAATGATAGCAGCAACTAGTATCAAAGAACCAACAGCAATGGAAAGTAGTACAAGTAACTGTTATTATAGATTTAGTATTAGGAAAGCAATGAATTTGAGTCACATTAGACACTCCCCTTAAATATTCAACTCAAAATAAAATTACTCATATTTATAACAAGAAAACAAAAAGGAGAAGAGAAGATCGAACGAAGATATATAATAATAATAACGTGTAGGCTACAAGCGTACCTTTTCTCTCGCGCAGAAAAAAAGCATGGAAATTGGAGCATGCGTGCATGCATGTGTGTGTGTGTCAACCTTCAAACATCTTCCCGAAAGCTTGATTCAAGAAAATAGCCTCTTATCAATATTACAAAGGCTTGTGTCTCACGCTAGGGAATCCTTCGACAAAAGCAAAAGCAAAGTCCTATGAATGGCATTCAGTCAAAACAGGTCAAATAAAGTGGTACACAGAAAGAAATAAAACAAAAGGCCATTAAAGAAAATAAATAATTCTATTTTATTTTAAACCCACAATATTAAAATTTGTAACAATGGGGATATATTTATAAAATTTCATCAATGTGGTCCAATCTTCTTCTTCTTCTTCTTCTTCATCATCATCATCGTCATCTTGTTTTTTGAATAAAAAATGTGGTCTAGTCTTAATCT
>JAOXJP010110620.1:0-14125 GCA_025762735.1 Platanus orientalis
CCATAGTGAAAACCATGGCCAGACAAAGATTAAAACACAGTGAAAAGAGCAACAGAGCAGTAAAGGGACATGTCATTGTATGTATTTACACATCCATATGAACATTTAAACGCAGTTAAGATCACAAAACGATCAGTAATTTTGATAAAATATAAGGTATATATGACAAAATAAGGCAGGAACACAAAATCATAAAACCTTGCGAGTAACACGGAGCTGGGAAGGGTGAAAATTTCAGGAGGAAAAAGAATTTTGGCTCCTACATTAAAAAAATGGGGGAGCAGAAGAGTGCTTTAGCTAAAGGTGAAAGAAGAGAAATGTTCTCTTTTTTGTTTGTTTTTAAACTCTCATCCATGGGATGCACTTGCTAGATAAGTCATGTGGCAAAGGCATTTGGACAACCCAAGAATCTTACAGATGGCAAGTTAGTTGGTGGCCCAAAAGAGCTCCACTTGTTCCTCACTTCATCCTTCCCTTCAGAGTTAAGTTTCCATCCCAATAGCCCCCCACAACATGGCAAAAGAATGCCCTTTCCTGCACTTTTTTAATTGAAAAGATGAGATTTCAATGGCTGCTAACATTAGGAGAAGAGTTTAATGCATGGTGGCATATAAAGTTAACGCAGACTGAAGCACTGAACACATGGAAAATCAGAGGTTGCTAATCTGATGAATGGTCTGGAATGTCCACGCCATCCCTCCACAGGCTGAAAGAGAGGAGGTCAATTATGCTCCCCAAATGGAAGGTCCCCCAACGCCACTGCAATTTTCAAGACTCAAATTCCCAGCATTCCCATCCCACTTCTTTAATACTTTGTTTCAAAACAATTAATTTTTTTGACAATTGTTTCAAAACAAATAATGACTCACATCTTGTCTTTAAAATTTTTCTCAACAAGGTATAATGGTCATTTCAGATTGGCAACTGCCAGCTATCACTTTTTTTTTTTGGATAAAAAAAACTGCCTGCTATTACAATGCATGGATTTAACATGAGACCCATAGATTTCCATGACTGCGTTCACAAGGATATCAAATTTCAACATGTACCTTCCATGTCCCTGCGGCATCTCTTTCTCTTATGTTCCTCTCTAGTTCTTCCCACTCTTCCTGATCACGTAATCTTTCTCAGGCTGCATAACCAAAAAAAAGGCAGCCCATTATCCAGAATTGGAATTTTCGTATCAAAATAAAAAATTTGGAGAAAAAAAATGAATATGCCTCTTACTGATAGAATCAGAATGGTGACCAGATACTAACAAGAATAGTCTACATTTACCAAGATAAGAAAATAGACAATTGACACACAATATGTGAAAAACCCACAAAGTAATAAGCTGATCGGTAAAAGTACCAAAGTCCAAAGGTTCCACAAGTAATGGAGGACTCCCATCCCTAACCTTTTATTTTATCTCCTTTCCAGTGAGGCAATAATCATCATTGAAAATAAAAGAAACATCTCCACGAGCAAGAAGAAAATATCTGAGCACATTGAGTAGACTTAAAGAAGAAAGCTTTTAGCACATTCATTTTTCCATTGTTCAGAAAGGTTAACTATATCCATTTAACCTTTTTCCTTTAGTGCATATAACAAAAAAAAAATGTTATACTCAATAACTAATGTGTGAAAGATTATTAAACAGTACTTGCATGATACTAGACAGCAAAGTTTGCCTACTCAGATTTTTTACTCCTCGGATAGCTCAGTAGTCAAGTCAACTCGGGAATCACTGGAGCCAACTCGAGGAGTCAACCGCCACCAGGGCTTACATGGTATGGCGGTCTCTAAAAAGATTTCCCCTCCTTCTTTTCATATCTACAAAAGAATAGTCCCCACACTATTTACAATATACCCCCAAAAAACAAAACCAATCTTTAGCTTTTTTATATACATTCAATGCCGGTTTAGCATGGTTTTCAAAAAGGCATTTGTTTCTTTCCAACAAACAGCCAGACATTCAAACTCCAGGTCGTCTCCAGATTCCACCCTTAAAAAGGTCTCCAATACAGTTAAGGAAAAAACCCAACCAACCCCTACCTCGTGCAAGTAAACATAACTAATTCTAAACTCTAAAGTCTAAACTAAACTAAAAATATTACTATTAGTAATTTAGTATTAATATATTGAAAAACCAAAGTACATCTTTTCAACCCTAGCACAAACATAACATAAATCAACAATGTATGAACAGATCTACCAGAAGAAAAAATCTTATTTGGATGCAGTAACATTCACCAAAAAACAGAGGCAAAATAAAAAAGGCTAAGTTCTGTGATAACCCTGAAAAGTTGCCTCTTAGAGTGGCACAAGGTGAATTTCAGGGTTGACAAAGAGAATAAGTTGAGAGGTATTCCGGAGATCAAGGCTTATGATGAATTGGAAGACCTTGGGTCTTTTTCTTTTGTTGTGGCCCGAAAGAATTTGAGGGTTGAGCTCCAAGATCTTTTTTTTAAAGGAGGAAATCTATTGGAGGCAAAGATCTAAAATTAATTGGCTAAAAGGACACAAGAACACTAAATTCTTCCATAAATCCGCCACTGCTAGGAAAAAGAGCAATACCATTCTTGGTTTGAATGTGGCTGGTCTGTGGACCACCAGGACTAAGGACATTAGATCAGAGGTCGAAAGGCTTTACACTTTGCTTTATAGAGAGAGGCACCCCTGCAGGCCCACTCTTGATGACCTCCATTTCGACTGCATCTTTGATCTGGATGGGGATAAGTTGAAAAGGCCTTTCGAGGAAGCGGAAATCCTCAAATGCAATAAAGAAATGTGAGGTGATAAATCTCAGGGTCCAGATGGCTTTCTGATGTCGTTTTTTCAAAACTATTGGGGCATTGTCAAAGAGGATTGCATGCGTGTGATTATTGAATTCTGCTGGGACTAAACTTCTGATTAGAATATGAATGATACTTTCATCTCTTTGAATCCGGAAAAGCAAGACGCTAAGGACCTGAAGGATTTTAGGCCCATTAACCTCATTGGGAGTGCTTACAAGATAATTGCCAAGGTGCTTTCTATCCCATCACCCCCACCCCCCAAGAGTGCATTCCTTGATAAAAGGAAAATCCTTGAAAGTGTTTTGGTGGTCAATGAATGCTTTAATGATAAAACTGAAGAAGAATCTAAACAGCATTCGTTGTAAGCTTGACCTCAAAAAAAGCCTTCGATCACATAAGTTGCAATTTATAGATTACATGACGAAAAGAATGAGGTTTGGAGCTAATAGGAGAAGATGGATTAGGCTGTGTATTGGTTCCAACTTTTTCTCGGTGTTGGTCAATGGCTCCCCTATAGGGTATTTTTCTAGTTCGAGAGGTTTGAGACGAGCTATGATTTGGTACGAACACCCCCATGAACAAATAGTTGCGAATGGCATCATGGGCAGCCACATCAGCACCGAAAAAGTGACTTACACTTCTTGGAGGGCGCTTATCACTTTTTGGTGCTGATGTGTCAACCCCTGACTCCATTCGCACCTATTCATTCATGGATTACTTCGTACCTAAGTCTTTGGGGTTTGAGACAGGGTGAGCATTTGTCCCCCTTTTTGTTCATCGTTGTCACTGAGGCCCTTAGCCACATGATCAAAACAACAAAAAGTAGATTTCTTACGGGTTTCAACGTGGATTCTAGGGTCCTTCTATTTCTCACCTCCAATTCTCTGACGACACCATGACTCTTTGTGAGACTAAGGTTCAGCAATTGGGCGCTCTTAGGTGCACTATGAGGTGCTTTGAAGTCATTTCAGGTCTTAGAGTTAAACTATCTAAATGTAAAATCTTTGTTGGAGAATCTCACCACTCTGACTAAGGTCCTTGATGTAGGACATCCAAGAGATGGATTCCTACAAGGTTCCCTTTGAAAGGACCCTAAAATTATATGAAAAGGTGTTTACTAGGTCTTAACTAATTCAACAGAGATCCAAGAAGAAGAATTAAAAAAAAAGGAAAGAACACAGTATAAGAGATTACTATAGAGATTTTTTTGAAAAAGAAAGAAGATGATGAAGATTAGAGAAGATAGTAAAGAAGAAATCAAGAAAGAGAGAAAACTCACCTAAACTGTGAGAGTTAAAGGAGATAACCAGCCGTGGGCTTCAAAAACAACTTTTTTTCATAAATTTTCTTTAACTAGTTGTACAAGAGGTCTTTATGACCTATTTATAATAAAAACAAAATTTGACCATATTTGACCAAAATATCCCTCTCTTGTATGGTCAGCCCAAAAAAACCAAAAAAAAAATCTTGAAAAATTCTGAAAAATATAAAAACACTTCTAAACTAATTCTAACTCCCTACCAACTTTCTAACTTGGCTCTAATGGTCTTATTACATTAAATCCACAATTAAAACACTTCTAAAACATAAAGAAAACACTAAAATAAAACCTAAAAACTGTGGGCAGCAACTCTATCACTTGGTTCTCTTTAAAAACATTGGTCTTGGCCTCCATAAAGGCTTGTACTTCTCCATCCATTGAAGAACTGCCTCATCAGTCCTTTATTGCAAAATTGGGATGTTCCCTTCTACCTATCTTAGGCTCCCTCTCAGGTTCAAATTCAAATCTAAAGTTGCTTGGGATCCCATGATTGAACGGGATAAAGGAATATTTGATTCTTGGAAAGACCCTTTGCTTTCCAAAGGTGGTAGGCTTACCTTATTCAAAAGCCCCCAAGATTTAGTGTGTCCCATTAAAGGACATCTATGGCCTTCCCTGCATCAAGTGCGGACACATAGGCGCTGAAAAGTGAAACACCCCCCCCCAAAAAAAGTGTAAATTACTTTTCGGCACTGATGTATCCTCCCCTGATGCAGGGAGGACCTTAGTCGTTTTTTAAGGGAGGGCTCCAAATCCACCCCGCATAAAAAGCTCTCTAGCTTACATGCCAACCATTATGATTTCCTTGCTCACCATTCCAACATCTGTGGCTAATTCTCTTGAAAAATGTTTTAGGAATTTCCTTTAGAATGACAAAGGAGATGTTAGGAAGTTCCACATGGTTGATTAGAACGTGATTTGCAGGCCCTTGAAAGAGGGAGGACACAGTATTCAAAATTTGTGACGTCACAACCTTGGTCTTCTCAATAAATGGTTTTGGAGATTTAGTAAGGCGGGGGATAGTCTCTAGAGGAGTGTGGTTGTCATCAAATACAGTTCCAACTCTATTTGGGATCCCCAAGCTTTGTCATCAAGGGCATGGTTTGGGCCTTTGGAAGTCCACTGTGCAAGCTAAAGCAGATTTCAGGAAATTCATTAGGTATAAGATGGGTCTGGGAAATGACATCAAGTTCTAAGTTGATATTTGGATTGGCAATCACAATCTTAGAGCTTCCTTTAGATCCTTCTACTCCATTACGATGAATCGCAATGGGTATATTGATTCTTTCTTTGGCCCAAGTCTTGGAGGGGGTGTGGGATCTTAAGTTTCAGAGGAACTTAAACAATTAGGAGGTGGGGGACTTATCGAATCTATTGGATCTTCTAAGCTCCCATAAGCCT
Organism: Platanus orientalis; assembly: GCA_025762735.1. Lineage (NCBI taxonomy): Eukaryota > Viridiplantae > Streptophyta > Magnoliopsida > Proteales > Platanaceae > Platanus > Platanus orientalis. The sequence continues at coordinate 5,503 of JAOXJP010110620.1, forward strand.
AATCCCCTACCAAGGGATTGCAGAATTTGGACCAAGGATTGCAAGGGATTTTTTTAAGACTTATTATTCAACACTTGATAACTCGATTAGCTCCCGCTTCCCCCGCAATAATGTGTGGTACAAAGGAATTCCTTCTAAAGTGGCTTTCTTTCTGTGGACCTCATTTCTAGATAAAATCCTCACCCTTGATCATTTAAAAATGAGAGGGTGGAATTTAGCCAACAGGTCCATTGTGTGTTATCCAGAGGAAGAATCGGTAGATCACTTTTGCATTGTATTTTCACTCATAAACTTTGGTGCTCTTTTCATGCCTAAGTGCAGGTGGTGTTGGTCTTCTCCTCATGAGCTTTAGATCATTATTCTTTGGTTGGAGATTTGCAAGTTTAGAGGAGTTTCCCAAGGACATCTGGGATTTTCTTCCTGGGGCCCTCTGTTGGAATGTCTGGAAGGAGAGAAACAAGAGAATATTCGAGGACAAAGTGGCAGGGCTCAAGGAGCTCCTTAGGACTAAATATGACTACGATCTGTGGCCCTCGCCTCTCGGTGTGGTCTAGCGATCACCTCTCCCTTATGTTGCAGTATAACAGCCATTATACTCTTACATCTTTCAACATGTCAACTCAAATTCCAAGCAAATTGTCATCCAACTTACTGGCACAAGATCTCACGTCAACACCAAGCCATATAAATCGTCTTTGATAATCTTGGTGTTCAAAAAAAAAAGATGTTTCTATGCATGAGAGCATTGTTGTCATGATAAGTGATTGTGTTTATCTATTCGGGAAACCTGAATCTCCCATTAAGTGATTCATTGTTGCAGCAAACTTGTTTCATATACACATTGCTTATAGAACCAGAAACCTAAATAATGCCTTTTTACTCTCCAAATTCCATTTTTAATACCACCCTTTGGAGATAGCCTGGGTGTAAGGTTCTGAATTCTATTTCAGTCTTTTATATGAAAGTTGTGGTTTATCTTTAAAGTTAGATACGGGAATGTCCAAGATTACCATACATAAGGTCTTCTGACAAATCACTCCAACCAGACAGTATGACCTGACGATCGCTACATGTGGTTGAGAATTCTATAATTAATAAACAAAGGCTGTAAAACTATTGTTTTAACAAAATCCCTCCTAATGGTGTGACATGCTGGACCTCCGCTGGTATCTCACTACAATCCAACAGAAAGACAGCCTTATATAGATGTCAAAACACCATGAATGTCATACCAGCATCATTAGACCCAGCTGATTTTGATATGGTTTACATTAAGGCCAAGGCCATGCCCCAATAGCACCACTATCATAGCAAGGTATCCAGAATTATAAATACATTTGTCCCATCAAGCATATGTCCAAACCAATTTTCTGGAAGGAAAAAAAAATACACTCTTAAAGAAAGAAGAAAAAAAATATGAATAATATACAACAACTACATGGTGACAAAGAAAAAAAATCAAGAACAATACAAGAAGACAAACATTATCTGAACAGTACAAAGAACCATGCAAGTATTAGAAACGAAGACGATGAATACCTCCTTATATTTACTTGAACCAGTTAGCAGCTGGTTGAATTCTTGTTTGGTGAGAGAAAACCAAGATTTCGGCTGGGTTGTTTAGAAAGAATAATAGGGTATGAGGTTAGTCTCACCGCGTGATGATCGTAGATGGGAGACCCGGGCGTCTTTTGTTGGAACCCTAACGTGTGTGAGAGAGAAGAGGGTTCCGCGGGAGCTGAGAGGGAGAGAGGAAGTGGCTGGAAGATTAATAGAATATTGGAAATAGAAGGTGGAAGGTGTCAAAATCTTGTTTTGATTGGGACTGCGATTAAGATGTACGTGACTTCTGGAAATATTTTATATGAGATTACGTTACGTGGTAAGAAATAGGGGATTTTGATTGGGAAAACATGTTCCGTGCAGGATTTTGATTTTGGAATATGGATTTTATTCCATATGACATCCTCTTTGGACAAAACATCCTTTCCCTTTTGATTCGGTGTTCCGCATGGCATCATCTTGGATAGTTCATCCCTATTATAATCCGTTGAAGATTGATACAACCAAGAAGAAGACAACAAAATAAACCAAGCAAATTCCCTCGTCTAAGGGAAACCTTCAATTTCAAAGAGAAATTTGATTTAAATAAAAAAAAACATTTGTATTTCTTCTCTAATGTCTCTGTCGTTTTCGACTTACATTATTTGATCCCAAATCAATGTTACTAGCAATTTAAAACTGTATTGATGTCTAAAATAAAGCACAAGATCCAAAATCTAGGTTTTTTTGCACAACAGGACATGTATATACAAAATGAAACTTCAACTTTGGGCGAGAGTTTTAATATATGTGTCATGCTATAGACTGGAAAGGGGGCCCACTCTTAGCAATGTGTAATGGTTTGGTTTGTTTGTTGCCTATGTATATTTTTGTGAGAGCAGAAGGTAGCGATCAACATTATGTTAATTTTTGTCATTAGATTTCCAAGAGGGAGGATTGTATCCACTCCCCTAAAAATTGTTAACCTCAACTCCCCATCAGGGGGCGGAGACATCAGCGCCAAAAAGTGACTTACACTTTTTGGAGGGGCACAAATCACTTTTTGGCGTTGATGTGCTTGTCCCCCAATGGGGAATAGAGGTTAGTGTTAGTTAAAGGGAGTGGACACAATCCTCTTTGGATTTTCCATACGTATTGGACCATTGACTGATAGTGTCAAAGATAAAAGAGTAGCAAGATATTCATGAGATCCAAAAAAAAAAAAATGTATCCATGATAGCTAGTAATAAGTATCCATGTTCTCTCAATAAATGAATATACCAACAATATTAAGACAAAATAGAAAATAAAGAAGAATCTTTTTTGGTAAATTAAAAAACAATCTTAGCTGAAGAAGCAACGTTATGATCTGAAGAAGTAAACTTCCAACAATATTTGGGCTGTAGCCATTGGGTCCCCACTATGAAGTCATACCAACTTGGGCATCTGTTTTACTGTTCATAGTTCATACCCCTTAAGCGACATCAGACTCGTTGTATGGAAATAGATATCTGGAATTGCTATGGAGATGTGGACCTTCCTTAGTTTATCGGTTGTGTGATCATATGAAAATGAACCATCCTTCCATGAATATATTAATATCTCACCATGTTCCCAAGGGCATATAAATCTAATACATTCTTTATTCAACCGTTGTTCTGTTACTCTTTTGTTGATGTAATATTGTCTGACCCATTGCTTTTTTATGTAATCCTTCAAAACCCACATCACAATATGTTTATCTGATGAGGGATCAATCAAAGACAAGCAACCATTAAACTCAACTAGTGTGATTGTTGTCGCCTTACGACTATAATAGCAATTGTTAAATTCAGGAAGGGGAGTTACACTAAATTCCTCACTCCCAAGGTCGAACAATAAGATGCTTTTGTCCGTCTTTTCTATGTCACAACGAAATTTGGAATTCCTCTTCTAGTGCAAGGCTCCTTCTGTGAATATTGGATTTCCATACATAGGATAAGGAGGTACATGTGCATTATTGTGGACCTCTCTCCAGGACTTGCTACCCAAAGTATATATCTCGACCCCTAAGCTACAATTTTTATCTGTGTCATTGAAAACCTGATACCCAAAGAAAATTCTGACGATTTTGTATTGCTTAGTTAAAGGATCAAAACCAAACTCATATTTATATCTGTTGAAAGGCTCAACAAATTTGTTTAGCTATTGGTGGTAGAATTATAACTTCTGCTCTAAGTGGATTGCATATATAGTCATTGAATAGTCCACCCAAAAATACGCAAGCCATTGCACCAACACAATGGACCCTTTTTACCATAAGTCACAAACTAGGCAATTGCATGGTTACTTGCCTTGAGACTTCCTCTCTCTTCTATAGCTTAATACAAACTTGTTAATTTCCCATAATTTTCAACAAGGACGACGTTGGGTTTTTTAGTGGATTGACTAAGGTGAAATTTAGCAAGGGATTGGTTATCGACTATGTTGCACCAGTATTTAGATACACACCTGGATTAGAGAAGCAACTTTAATGATTGTTTTGAAAATATTTCATTTGTGATATCTTGGGGGAGGTCTTCCATGCTATTCCTCTTCGTCCTAGTGGGAGGTTTGATGTGTTGAAGGGAATGTTCTTTGAAAGCTTGAGTTAGTATTCATTTTGGGATGGTTAGAAATTAAATTAGGAGAGAACATAAATTTCACGATTCACAAGTTTTATGATCTTCTTAAAGTGACAATATTAACCAGTTCATCTGAGCATAGAAGGTGTTGTTATCACGTTTCTTGAAGATAGTCAAGGCCTCCCAATAACATGTAAGGGATCGTGGCCAAGCTAACTCCAAGATACAATTTAGCTCGGGTAGAACCCTTGTCTCTCTACGGATTTGCACTTTCCGGTAGAGACGAATGAAAACTTGTTGTTATTCTTAAATCCAAAAAGTCCAGTGATCAATTTAACAGAAAATCCGGCAGCATAATGGCACTATCAAACATTTTTCTCAAATCAAATCACTCACAGATCAACGAAAGTTCCCACAATGAGAAAATCGGATCTTATGAGATTATCACTTTTGTTAAACCAAACAATCTCCTTCAAAGATGAGAGTGATTATAACAAGAGTCTTGAATCAAGACCTCAAGATATTACTTCTTAAAGGAAGATAACTGAGATCAAGATCCGTATGCACAACGAGAAGAGAGAAAGACAAAGATTAAGAATATGAAGATCGCAAACAGATTCACATTCCTTCTTCTTCTTCTTCAGAGAGTATTCACTGGCTTTCCAATAGTCTATTTCTTCTTCCTCTTTCTCTTCTTAGAGAAAACCTTAGACAGCCACCAATGTTGCACGTTCTATCTCCAATATCTCTTTTCACAAAAAAAAAACTCATTTTCTCTTGGTTTTACATAGGTATTTATAGAGATAGATTAGGTTTTATGGAGGCAACCCTAATTAGGGTTTTACCCTTGACCGTGTGAGATTTAAAGAGAGGAGATCCTACGACTACCAAATAATGGGAGAGAGGGGAGTGGAGTATGGCAACCCTAGCCACTCCCACACGTCTCTCTAAAAGAGGGAAGTGAGAGGCTTAGTCGTTGCACTCCCTAAAATCAAGGGATTCAATTCCTTTAATATTGTATAATATATCAACCATCCCCCTTATTATAAAATATATTTTGAAAACAGATATTAAGGGCTTTTTAAGAAAGGTTATTGTACATAAGTAAAAGTGGTGTCAACCTTGAACCTTTACATAATGTAAATAAGAGGTTGTTGACTTTTGAGACCAAATGGATAAAGCTTTGAACTGTTCTTTGTTGACAAACAACTTTGTTGCACACATAGTCCTCACAATAAGGTTTTACTCATTCATATAGATTAGTAATTTAAAATTATTGTTATATCCCGGTTTACTGATCGCTCTAGAGACGCCCTGAATCTCATAGAAAGTGATCAACTTTCACACTCAGATAGGTGGGTTTATATCACAAGTATATAAATGCCCCAACCCAAAATGGGTATATAGAACTCAATTTATCAACCTCCATCATCTGCAAGAAAACATTTGCAGGTTAAAAGCACATTATTCTACAGGAACCACCTTCTATAAGAACACTATACACCATCTGTAAGTAATCCTTTTGCAAGTTTGTTATAGGAAGGGACAAATTCCATTAATATGAAAAATCGTGCTTACAACTAGTTTATTTAGCTTGTTATCCCATTAAAACTGATTAACATACAGAGCTGTCAGGTTGGTTTCCCATTGAACCTAAGACAGTCAGGTTGGGTTTCTACCAAATACACCTTTTACAGGCTTATTAGTCTCATTCCTCTCGATGTATAGGAGGTGAATTCCTTATTAAGGCCTTTTGATAATGAATCTGCCAAATTCTCCTTGGACTTCACATACTGTACAACCACAATGCCGTCAATTATAAGACACCTCACATGACTGTGCTTCAGGTGTACGGTCCTGGCTTTCCTAGTGTAATTCTCACTTTTTGCTTTGAATATAACAACTTGATTATCACAGTAAATGGTTATTGTCAGCACAGGCTTATCCCATATTGGCACGTCTACCAATACATTCCTCAACCATTATGTTTTCTCTCCTACTAATGACAGGGCTACAAACTCTGACTCCATTAAGAAATGTGTCAAACACATTTGTATTTTGGATTTCCAGGAGATAACACTTCCAACTAATGTATAAATCCAAGCAGTCATTGATTTAAACTCATCTAAATATAAATTCTAGGTAACATCGTTATATCCCTCAAGCATAGCGAAATACTTGCCATAACGTAGGCCATAGTTCATGGTTCCTTTTAAATACCTCAGAACTGAATTCAATGCACTTTAGTGCATATTTCCTGGATTACTCGTGTATCTATTCAACATCCCTACTACAATAGCAATATTTATCCTAGTACAATACATGACATACATTAAGCAGGCGATAACTTGTGAGTACTTGTATTGTGATACACGGTCTCCTTTATTCTTTGTCAACCTTAGGTTGCGATTCACTTATGTGGGTACCGGATCACATTTGAACATGTCGAATCTTCTCAATATAGTTGGATTGTGAAATTACGATCCCATCATCATCTCAGATGATCTTGATTCTCAGGATAACTTCCGCAGCTCCTAGGTCTTTCATGTTGAATACCGATGAGAGAAATCTCTTTGTATCATTGACACAAGATAAATCCGTTTCAAAGATGAGCATGTCATCAATATATAAACTAATTATCACACATGACTATCCATTGGTCTTTGAATAAACATACATATCTCTGTTGTTGGATTTAAATCCATTGCCAATGAGAGTTTTTCGAAATTTGTCATGCCATTGCTTGGGTACTTGTTTTAATTCATTTAAGGATCTTATCAACTTGTATACTTTCTTTTTTTGTTTTGGCATGACATATATTTCTAGTTGATCTATTTAAATCTCTTCTTCCAGTTGGTCATTCAGAAGGTTGTTTTTACATCCATTTGATGTATAAAAAGATTATTGATCGCAGCCACAGTCATCAATAACCTGATAGTTGAGATCCTTGCTACTGGTGCATAGGTATCAAAGTAATCAAAATCTTTCTTATCCTTGAACCCTTTAGCCACCAGTCAAGCTTTGTATTTCTCAACTGTTCCGTCAGGTTTCATCTTTCTTTTAAATATTTGTTTACACCCAATTTGTTTATACCCTTGAGGAAGATCCACTCAAATCCAAGTGTTGTTGGACATTATGGAATGCATTTCATCATCTACAGCCTCTTTCCAGAACATCGCATCATGTGATTTTATGGCTTCTTGGTAGGATAATGGATCTCTTTCTGCCATACAGACTACAAAATCAGGACTGAAGTTCTTGTGTTTTCTCTTTCTCTTGCTCTTTCGAGGTGTAGATTATACATTCTTAGTGGGTCTATCCCTCTTCCTTATGATAGGTTCATTCACCCCCACTATTTCCACGTTCTTCCTAAATGGAAATGTTTCATTGAAGAATTCAACATTAATGGATTCCATGAAGGTTTGCAAAGTAGGAGTTTCTAGATTCAGAAATCTATATGCTTTGCTTGTCATTAAATAACCAATAATTGCACAATTAGTTCCACTTGGACCTACCTTAGAGGTGTGCTCATTTGGCAATTTTACTTGAGCTAAACAACCCCAAGTTCTGAAGTAGCTTATGTTAGGCTTTCTTCATTTCCATACTTGATATGGAATAACGTCTAGTTTCTTTCGAGGAACTCAGTTCAAAATATGACAAGCAGCCATTAAGGCTTCTCCCCCATAGATTTGGGCATTCTCCAGAACTTATTATCATCGTATTGACCATTTTTGTTAAAGTACGATTTTTTCATTCAACAAATCCATTTTATTGTGGTGTGTACGGTGCTGAGGTCTTTCTGTGGATTCCACAATTTTCACAAAACTTGATGAATTCAGAATCTATGTATTCACCTCCTCTGTCTGGCCTCAGAACTTTGATCTTTAAATCAAGAAGATTCTCAACTTCAGCTTTGTAGGTCTTGAACTTTTCAAACACTTTCTTTTTTGTCTTTAGCAAAAACACATAAGTGTATTTGGACGCATCATCAATGAACATTATGAAATATCTCTTTCCTCCTCTTGATAGTGTATTTGTCATTTCACAAATGTCAATGTGTACAAAATCTAGCACATCTGATGATCATTGCACACTTGATAATGAACTACGTGTGATCTTGCATTTGCTACATGTGATGCACTTATCACTTGTTGCGCTATCTAGATTGGTAATCAATCTCAGATTTGTCATATACTTGATTTTATTATAATGAACATGTCCTAATCTACTTTGCCAAAGATCACAAGACTCAATTAAATAAGTAGAAGTAGAAGGCATTTCATTAATAATGTTAAGTGTAAAAATTCCAGAGGTGACAAATCCTTTGCCTACAAACACACCATACTTAGAGATTACAACTCTATCAGACTCAAACACCATCTTGAATTCATGCTTGTTCAAAAGTGATCTGAATACCAAATTCTTCCTGATGTCAGGGACATGCAGGACTTCTCTGAGGGTAACAATCTTTTCAGAGG
>JAOXJP010110631.1:0-14124 GCA_025762735.1 Platanus orientalis
TCTTATCTCTTCTTAGTCATAATTAATTAGAAAACATGTGATCTAATCAACCCTAACTACTAAATAACCCAAGACAAACGCTAAAGGTTTAATCTAGTAGTAGCCTTAAGAACACAAGCACAAGCGGTTGCATTTAATTTAGTCGAGCGTCCTTCCTAAGATCTAATAATTTTTGACACAGCAAATCATTAAATCATAGTTGTTTCACAAATTAGAGGGATCAAACAATTACAGATTTGATATCTAACTTAGCAGTAGATTACAACGAATAATAAACTAGTAGGCCTCCTAGTAATTAAACGAGACAGTCATGAAAATAGGTATAGAAGAACATCCAATACTCAAAGTGTAAATTGAATAATAAAAAAATTAGATCTCACAGTTTTGCTGATTCCAAGGCTTCCGCTTCCTTCGACCAATTAAAAATTTAGCCACGTAGGGCCATGATGAAAACTTGAAGGAGAAGTTAGAGAAGAGAAAAGAGAGAGGTGTCTCAAGTCTGATGATTTCTCCCTTCTTTATACACGTAAATTTTCCTATTAGAAGCCTATAAAATCTCCTAAAATATGTTAAATGCTATCCTAAAATAACAATATTCAAATCTAACTAATTAAGAAAAATATTAAAAATAAAATAAAATCTTAATATGAATAGGAAAGTGGTGATTTCAGCTGGAATTTTCATGCACCAGATCTGGAAACTTCAAAAAATAAACCACGTCAAATCTGCGTATTAGACTTGCAAGCTAAGAAACATTCTAAAACGTCAATAGTGCAGGTGCAGCAACTTTAAGCCCGATTTCGACCTTAATTCAGCCAGTATCTCTTAAAACGCAAAACATGAAAGTTGTAGATATTTTTCTTATCGTTCCATAGCATCTTGAAACATCTCAATCAGATCTCGAATGAGAGAGTTATGCCCGGATTACAAAATGATGTCGAAACTATCCAAAATTGCCCAATTAGCTTCGTTTTGCATTTAATGCCTCCATTTGTATCCTAAATCAAAATATATGAATAATGAGTACATTTAGGCACCAAATAAGTATAAAAGACTAAACATTTAAGGAATAAAAATATGATATTTTGCATTCTCATCAAAATGCAAGCCCAAATTGATTTCCACCAAGAAAGGGACACGTATAGGAGATTGTGAGATGGGATTGAAGTCCATCATCACTATAAAATGATTATAAATGGGCTTGAGAACCCACTTGAGACTAAGGCTACGAATTAGGAAATAACAAGAAGTGAAAACAGAGAACAATAGAGAAAAAGAAGGCAAATAGACAACTGAAAATGACACCTCTCTTCCTCCTTTTTCTTTCTTTTTGGGTATGTATTGAAAGATACAAGGCCCATCATAGTCCTTGGATCATCACCTCCTTTGAGAAGTCCTGCTTTGCATCCTTGGGTTGGATGGTGCTACCATTGTCTTCTTGACTCAGTTTCGCATATGATTAACAACTTGATAACGAGAGATTGTGCCAAAATTTTTGGAAAATTTGGACAAGTTTTCCATCAATTTGTTTTTTAACACCTGACTTTAAAAGGATAATAAGTTATACAGGTAGGTATCATACATCTCTATCAAGCAGTGCAACTCCTTTAAGAGACAAGGAGTTGATTCTGTGGTTAGTTGTATCCTAGAGGTAGCTTGACACGCTCCCTTGCACAATCTTGTAGGAGGCCTCAACTATCTTCAAACGTAATAATGGCACCTCTATGTCTCAGGTCACTTAGTTTTAATTTAATTGAATTAAAATTACTTGAATTTTAAGATTGTGAAATTAATGAATTAATTGGAATTATTGGATTCATAGATCCAATAGAGCTTAGCCTGAGCCTCCATTGAGATTGTTTAGATAAGTGGACCTGAGCTAAGCTGCACTAGGCTCAACTTGCTAAAACCTCGGCTCATTAATGACTTGATTATCCTAAATCGAATGGATTTTTAATGGATTGATTATCCCATTGAAATCATCTTAAGTTGCTGATTTTTTATAGAATGATGGGGGACTTTGATTTGTGGGTTGTTGGGATTGTTTCAATCAATTAGATCCCTTTAAAATTTAAGCCTAGAATAGTAAACTTAAGTTTAGTAAGCCAAGCCACACTTGAGATGAGGTTGCCTCAATTTTAATGTCCTAAGCCTAATCCATGTGTGATGAGCCTGTCTGAGCTGAGCGAAGCTCGGTTCATTGGCAACAACAATATAGAATAAGTTCACTTGGGCAACCCGTTCTTAGACTCTTTTTTGTCAACACAATCTCAAATGTGCTAGCCCATGCATCACGCTTTGTTAGAAACTCCTTCAAATTAAGTATCTTCTTCATTGTTGTTGTAATAGACAAATGCTCAAACTCCGATGCAGAATGTGCCCTTGAATGTTGGTGGACCACTGCAGCACATAACCAACAACTTTAGATTGTTTAGGTTGAAGCTCCATTTTGTTCTATTTAATCAATGTCGGACTCTCACTCAATCCATGGAGAAATCATGATTGTTGGAACCTAAACTCTAAAGCGATCAAAGCAAAAGTTAAACTACTCAGGAACCACGATGTCAAATGGACTCAGACTCAAAAGACTGGAGTGAGGGCCTGATCATAAAAGCCACCATGCTCATCATATGTGATAATGAACAATATTCATTAAATAGAGGACTAGCTCTCAATGTGTCATAAATTTGTTTTACAAAATTATATATTGTGAAAGTGTCTCAAATTCAACCTGGGTGTGTGATCTGGAGAAAAATATGAATAAACCGTTTATAAGACTTTACCCGTATTTTTGACTCGTTTTCGAGACCCAACCTGACCCACACTAAGAATGAGGTTTAATGTGGGTTATATGGGAATTCTATAAATGTATATGTGTTGTCAATCTCATGAGAAAAATACATGGAAAGTGATTAGTGGTCTTACAAATATTTTATTGTAATATTGTAAAGAGTTATGTAAGAGTATGTAAGTCCATGTCCAAATCCAGGTGAGTACAAGAGAAGATCAAGTCAAAGACTTGAGGACTACATTATTGAAGACAAGAAGACCACAAAATACAGGTTTAGCTACAGGCAACCAAGAGCTTCAAAAGGTAAAGACTCAAAGAAAGTTGGTAAGTAGGGAATGGACCAAAACCATGACCTAGGATGGTTTAGAAGACCTACCCTAGACCTTAGAAAAAAAGTCTCGAGACATTGACCAAAATAAAAAATAATTGCATAAAACCACGATCGATTCCTGACCTAGCTTGCAAAGTCCCAAGAGGCATGATGAAAGTGCATGATCAGTCATGCATGGATCTTGGAAAATCCAATGACACATAATCAAAATCCATGATCGATCATGGTTTGTGCTGTGACCAAAATTGAACTTCCCTAGACTCATGATCGATCATGAAGCTTTACAAAAGGAATTATTTGTGAGAATCTCAACAAATCTCACAGATTTTGAGACTGTTGTGCACAATATTTTTAGGGTTTTCAACCCTTTATATAAAGTCTCAAACGTTATTGAATGAACAAGATCTTTCACACATTATTGAGACAAAACCATTAAAGTTTTTGTTGTGTTCTTGAGAAGAAAATGAGGTTTTTCCTCTTGATTCTTGAAGTGTGAGTTGATCCAAAATCCTTGATCCGTATACTGGCAAATACTACATCTTTGGATCATGTATTAGGGTTTTAAACCATTGTGACCCTTGAAATCTTGAAGAGCAGAGCCTTCACAAAGGATTCATTGACTTTCATCAAGCAAAGAGCTCTCTAAAGTTGTTGGACGACATTGGCATATTCACCTATTGAGAGGCAACATATCTACATCAAAAATCTTCTTACTAATACAACTTCCATCAGAACCACCAAAAGTGTTGTGAACGGCTGTCAGAGACACTGGGTGTAGTTGGCTTACAAAAACAAGTAGACTCTCGAAGGTTTTCGTAAGTATACTGTAGGTTGTGATTTTCCTATCATAGATTGTATTAAATCTATAATAAAAATCACCTAACTTGAGAAGAGCTTTCGAGAGTGGATATAAACTAGGTTGGGCCGAACTACTATAAACTCGATGTCTTATGTATGAGATATTCTTCATTTTTTACTGCTTTATGTTCAATCATTGAATTGATTCAAATATTCTGCACAATAATTTGACTCATTGTAGCACAAACACACACTCTAGCACATACACAATTAACTTAAGTGAATTAAAATTAAACACAAAGTGTTGAATTGAATATAATCAAATATTCAATTGATAGGATTCAGAGGATTGGTACTTGTTTAAAGAACCTATTAAAATAAGAATTTGCATGGTTATTTGTGTTTTATGCTAATTGTTATGATAAAGCTTGCATTGGACTAATTAAAACATTTTTATTGCAAATTGGGTAATAGACTATATTAATTTGGACCTTAAATGAAAGTAGGCTTAATTAGACCTAGTTTTAAGTAAGTGCAAGTAAAGTTAAAAATTGAATACACTTCTATTCACCCCCTCTAGGAGTATTTGAGCACACACTAGGTAATTTCAAATTATTGGGAATTATGCCTCCGCACTTCATTGTATCCTTGTTTCTTTGTTCATGGTGAAATTCTCTCACTGTTTTCACCCATGGATGTAGGCTTTAAGTCAAACCACATAAATCATTGTGTGGTTGATTTTTTTTTTTCTATTTTCTTTCTTCTATTTTATTGCATATGAACTCCAAGTCTAGGGTTTTTGCACAACATTCTGGCCTTAGAGGCATCATGCAACCACCACATAGTTCGACAACTTCTCCTCCTTGTTGTTAAGGATAGTCATTAGGAATATCCAATAGTTATATTTGTTATAGAAGGTTAGACAATTAGATATAATTGAAGTTTGTTGAAAATGTTGTAACTATACTAAGTCAATTATAACAAATATAACTTATATTTGCTACAATCACTAGTAATATTTTGGATGTTGATTTGAAAAGAAATGATACATTCCTCGTCCACGAGATTTACCATTGAAGTTGGTTTTAGATCCTCATCGATTCAAGGAGGATTTAAAGTTGCATTGAGTGATAATTAATGCTAAAGACACCGATGAATTATCCTCTATGGAAGAAAGATATACTTGCTAGTATTTTATAATCAAAAGTTCTTGAAGCTAAGATAATGATAGTGACTGTGATCAAGTGCATATTGTCGTCTTAAAGGCATTGAAAGTAGGAGGATGACTATTTAAAGTGTAAAAAGTGATATCTTCATCATCGATTGGGGAAGAAACGGCCACCAATGTGTTAGTGATCAACTTGATTTGATGCAAATATCCTTGAATAGATAAAAGAACCCTCTGTGATGGTCTGTAGATGATTCTTAAGGAATCCAAAAGATTACAATATACAAATATATGTGCTTGATTTCCATCGGCACCTAGTAAGAGAATGATACACAACATTAAGCGAATCTAAAAATATAATAAGTTCATTTACCTTGAGCTAAATATTCAATCTGAAACCCAAAATGGCAGCTTTAGTCTCTATCTAAAGGGGCTTAACCATCAGAATAGAACATTTAGCTGAAACCTAGAAACTCCTTGCAGGGGTTGTTACTATCGCTCCAAGGCTTGAGATTCCTTTCAAGGTAAAAGTGGTTGCATCAACTTTGATGACCGTCCTTTGTCCACTATGATCATCCTAAGAAATAGGTACATGAGAAAAAAAAAAGTTGAGGAAGGGTGTCATCTAGATTCCTCACAGCGGCCACTAATGATTTGTGATCAACTTGATTTGCTACAAATATTCTTGAGTAGATAAAGAACCCTTTGTGATGGTCTGCAGATGATTCTTAAGGACTCCAAAAGATTACAATATACAAAATATATGTACTTGAATTTTCATGGGCACCTGCTAAGAGGACCATTAATAATATACACAACATTGAGGGAATCTAAAAATATAATAGGTTCATTTACCTTAAACTAGATATTCAATCTGAAACCTAAAATGATAGCTTCAGTCTCTACTTGAAGAGGTTCAACCATTTGAATAGAACATTTAGCTAAAACCTAGAAACCTCCCTACATGGGTTGTTGCTATCGCTCCAATGTCTGAGAGTCCTTTCAAGGTAAAAGTGTTTGCATCAACCTCTGTCCACTATGATCATCCTAAGAAATAGGCACATGAGAAGGAAAAAAAAAGTTGAGGAGGGGTATCCTCTAAATTCCTCACAGCAAGCTTGGAGGTCCTATAAATCCTATAGGTCTATGTGAACAACATGAAAAACAACTACCATATTCACTAGTGATCAGTTAAAGTGCACCTCATTTTGGTGTTTCCAGAGTTGCTAACTTATAATAGCAATGTTTTGAACAAAATAATATTCCTAAGACTTAGTGGGAATTTCCATGCTAGACAGTTTTTATACCATTGAAAAAAATCATTGGAGCCATTCTCATCTATTCTCAGTCCCAAGTGTGAAGAGAACCATACTTGGAGAACAAATGGATCTTGGAAGAGGCAATGTTCAGTCAATTTTTGAGACATTTACACATGTTACATAGGGGTCAACATTCAAAGATCTTTTGATTAAATTATTCTTTATTGGAAGTATTTTTTCTAAAGCTCTCCATATGAAATGTTTTATTCTTAGAGGGATTTTAATATACCATTTTTTTCCATAACCCACCAAGTTGGGGAGTGATTTGATTTGAGTTTAATTGATTAGCTGCCATGAGATTGTAGATTGTTTTAATAAAGAATTACTCATTCAATCATAGTATCATATAGAAGTGTCCTCTATTATAAAAGGGCTTAAAGGAAGTGCGAAGAGAGCGTCTCTTTTCAAATGAGTTATATAGTTTATATTGAAATCAGGTTCCATTCTTTTGGATTTTGATTAATCAGGTCAAATATTGTTTATGTAGAGAATTTAGAGGGTTTGGGAGAAGTAAGATTGGAATTTGGAAGGGAAAGTATTCATGCATCCTTCCATATATATATATATATATCTATATATGTATGTATGTATGTATGTATGTATACATATATATATGTATGTATGTATACATATATATATGTATGTATGTATATATATATATACATACATACATATATATATGTATACATACATACATATATATATGTATACATACATACATACATACATACATATATAGATATATATATATATATATGGAAGGATGCATGAATACTTTCCCTTCCAAATTCCAATCTTACTTCTCCCAAACCCTCTAAATTCTCTACATAAACAATATTTGACCTGATTAATCAAAATCCAAAAGAATGGAACCTGATTTCAATATAAACTATATAACTCATTTGAAAAGAGACGCTCTCTTCGCACTTCCTTTAAGCCCTTTTATAATAGAGGACACTTCTATATGATACTATGATTGAATGAGTAATTCTTTATTAAAACAATCTACAATCTCATGGCAGCTAATCAATTAAACTCAAATCAAATCACTCCCCAACTTGGTGGGTTATGGAAAAAAATGGTATATTAAAATCCCTCTAAGAATAAAACATTTCATATGGAGAGCTTTAGAAAAAATACTTCCAATAAAGAATAATTTAATCAAAAGATCTTTGAATGTTGACCCCTATGTAACATGTGTAAATGTCTCAAAAATTGACTGAACATTGCCTCTTCCAAGATCCATTTGTTCTCCAAGTATGGTTCTCTTCACACTTGGGACTGAGAATAGATGAGAATGGCTCCAATGATTTTTTTCAATGGTATAAAAACTGTCTAGCATGGAAATTCCCACTAAGTCTTAGGAATATTATTTTGTTCAAAACATTGCTATTATAAGTTAGCAACTCTGGAAACACCAAAATGAGGTGCACTTTAACTGATCACTAGTGAATATGGTAGTTGTTTTTCATGTTGTTCACATAGACCTATAGGATTTATAGGACCTCCAAGCTTGCTGTGAGGAATTTAGAGGATACCCCTCCTCAACTTTTTTTTTCCTTCTCATGTGCCTATTTCTTAGGATGATCATAGTGGACAGAGGTTGATGCAAACACTTTTACCTTGAAAGGACTCTCAGACATTGGAGCGATAGCAACAACCCATGTAGGGAGGTTTCTAGGTTTTAGCTAAATGTTCTATTCAAATGGTTGAACCTCTTCAAGTAGAGACTGAAGCTATCATTTTAGGTTTCAGATTGAATATCTAGTTTAAGGTAAATGAACCTATTATATTTTTAGATTCCCTCAATGTTGTGTATATTATTAATGGTCCTCTTAGCAGGTGCCCATGAAAATTCAAGTACATATATTTTGTATATTGTAATCTTTTGGAGTCCTTAAGAATCATCTGCAGACCATCACAAAGGGTTCTTTATCTACTCAAGAATATTTGTAGCAAATCAAGTTGATCACAAATCATTAGTGGCCGCTGTGAGGAATCTAGATGACACCCTTCCTCAACTTTTTTTTTTCTCATGTACCTATTTCTTAGGATGATCATAGTGGACAAAGGACGGTCATCAAAGTTGATGCAACCACTTTTACCTTGAAAGGAATCTCAAGCCTTGGAGCGATAGTAACAACCCCTGCAAGGAGTTTCTAGGTTTCAGCTAAATGTTCTATTCTGATGGTTAAGCCCCTTTAGATAGAGACTAAAGCTGCCATTTTGGGTTTCAGATTGAATATTTAGCTCAAGGTAAATGAACTTATTATATTTTTAGATTCGCTTAATGTTGTGTATCATTCTCTTACTAGGTGCCGATGGAAATCAAGCACATATATTTGTATATTGTAATCTTTTGGATTCCTTAAGAATCATCTACAGACCATCACAGAGGGTTCTTTTATCTATTCAAGGATATTTGCATCAAATCAAGTTGATCACTAACACATTGGTGGCCGTTTCTTCCCCAATCGATGATGAAGATATCACTTTTTACACTTTAAATAGTCATCCTCCTACTTTCAATGCCTTTAAGACGACAATATGCACTTGATCACAGTCACTATCATTATCTTAGCTTCAAGAACTTTTGATTATAAAATACTAGCAAGTATATCTTTCTTCCATAGAGGATAATTCATCGGTGTCTTTAGCATTAATTATCACTCAATGCAACTTTAAATCCTCCTTGAATCGATGAGGATCTAAAACCAACTTCAATGGTAAATCTCGTGGACGAGGAATGTATCATTTCTTTTCAAATCAACATCCAAAATATTACTAGTGATTGTAGCAAATATAAGTTATATTTGTTATAATTGACTTAGTATAGTTACAACATTTTCAACAAACTTCAATTATATCTAATTGTCTAACCTTCTATAACAAATATAACTATTGGATATTCCTAATGACTATCCTTAACAACAAGGAGGAGAAGTTGTCGAACTATGTGGTGGTTGCATGATGCCTCTAAGGCCAGAATGTTGTGCAAAAACCCTAGACTTGGAGTTCATATGCAATAAAATAGAAGAAAGAAAATAGAAAAAAAAAAATCAACCACACAATGATTTATGTGGTTTGACTTAAAGCCTACATCCATGGGTGAAAACAGTGAGAGAATTTCACCATGAACAAAGAAACAAGGATACAATGAAGTGCGGAGGCATAATTCCCAATAATTTGAAATTACCTAGTGTGTGCTCAAATACTCCTAGAGGGGGTGAATAGAAGTGTATTCAATTTTTAACTTTACTTGCACTTACTTAAAACTAGGTCTAATTAAGCCTACTTTCATTTAAGGTCCAAATTAATATAGTCTATTACCCAATTTGCAATAAAAATGTTTTAATTAGTCCAATGCAAGCTTTATCATAACAATTAGCATAAAACACAAATAACCATGCAAATTCTTATTTTAATAGGTTCTTTAAACAAGTACCAATCCTCTGAATCCTATCAATTGAATATTTGATTATATTCAATTCAACACTTTGTGTTTAATTTTAATTCACTTAAGTTAATTGTGTATGTGCTAGAGTGTGTGTTTGTGCTACAATGAGTCAAATTATTGTGCAGAATATTTGAATCAATTCAATGATTGAACATAAAGCAGTAAAAAATGAAGAATATCTCATACATAAGACATCGAGTTTATAGTAGTTCGGCCCAACCTAGTTTATATCCACTCTCGAAAGCTCTTCTCAAGTTAGGTGATTTTTATTATAGATTTAATACAATCTATGATAGGAAAATCACAACCTACAGTATACTTACGAAAACCTTCGAGAGTCTACTTGTTTTTGTAAGCCAACTACACCCAGTGTCTCTGACAGCCGTTCACAACACTTTTGGTGGTTCTGATGGAAGTTGTATTAGTAAGAAGATTTTTGATGTAGATATGTTGCCTCTCAATAGGTGAATATGCCAATGTCGTCCAACAACTTTAGAGAGCTCTTTGCTTGATGAAAGTCAATGAATCCTTTGTGAAGGCTCTGCTCTTCAAGATTTCAAGGGTCACAATGGTTTAAAACCCTAATACATGATCCAAAGATGTAGTATTTGCCAGTATACGGATCAAGGATTTTGGATCAACTCACACTTCAAGAATCAAGAGGAAAAACCTCATTTTCTTCTCAAGAACACAACAAAAACTTTAATGGTTTTGTCTCAATAATGTGTGAAAGATCTTGTTCATTCAATAACGTTTGAGACTTTATATAAAGGGTTGAAAACCCTAAAAATATTGTGCACAACAGTCTCAAAATCTGTGAGATTTGTTGAGATTCTCACAAATAATTCCTTTTGTAAAGCTTCATGATCGATCATGAGTCTAGGGAAGTTCAATTTTGGTCACAGCACAAACCATGATCGATCATGGATTTTGATTATGTGTCATTGGATTTTCCAAGATCCATGCATGACTGATCATGCACTTTCATCATGCCTCTTGGGACTTTGCAAGCTAGGTCAGGAATCGATCGTGGTTTTATGCAATTATTTTTTATTTTGGTCAATGTCTCGAGACTTTTTTTCTAAGGTCTAGGGTAGGTCTTCTAAACCATCCTAGGTCATGGTTTTGGTCCATTCCCTACTTACCAACTTTCTTTGAGTCTTTACCTTTTGAAGCTCTTGGTTGCCTGTAGCTAAACCTGTATTTTGTGGTCTTCTTGTCTTCAATAATGTAGTCCTCAAGTCTTTGACTTGATCTTCTCTTGTACTCACCTGGATTTGGACATGGACTTACATACTCTTACATAACTCTTTACAATATTACAATAAAATATTTGTAAGACCACTAATCACTTTCCATGTATTTTTCTCATGAGATTGACAACACATATACATTTATAGAATTCCCATATAACCCACATTAAACCTCATTCTTAGTGTGGGTCAGGTTGGGTCTCGAAAACGAGTCAAAAATACGGGTAAAGTCTTATAAACGGTTTATTCATATTTTTCTCCAGATCACACACCCAGGTTGAATTTGAGACACTTTCACAATATATAATTTTGTAAAACAAATTTATGACACATTGAGAGCTAGTCCTCTATTTAATGAATATTGTTCATTATCACATATGATGAGCATGGTGGCTTTTATGATCAGGCCCTCACTCCAGTCTTTTGAGTCTGAGTCCATTTGACATCGTGGTTCCTGAGTAGTTTAACTTTTGCTTTGATCGCTTTAGAGTTTAGGTTCCAACAATCATGATTTCTCCATGGATTGAGTGAGAGTCCGACATTGATTAAATAGAACAAAATGGAGCTTCAACCTAAACAATCTAAAGTTGTTGGTTATGTGCTGCAGTGGTCCACCAACATTCAAGGGCACATTCTGCATCGGAGTTTGAGCATTTGTCTATTACAACAACAATGAAGAAGATACTTAATTTGAAGGAGTTTCTAACAAAGCGTGATGCATGGGCTAGCACATTTGAGATTGTGTTGACAAAAAAGAGTCTAAGAACGGGTTGCCCAAGTGAACTTATTCTATATTGTTGTTGCCAATGAACCGAGCTTCGCTCAGCTCAGACAGGCTCATCACACATGGATTAGGCTTAGGACATTAAAATTGAGGCAACCTCATCTCAAGTGTGGCTTGGCTTACTAAACTTAAGTTTACTATTCTAGGCTTAAATTTTAAAGGGATCTAATTGATTGAAACAATCCCAACAACCCACAAATCAAAGTCCCCCATCATTCTATAAAAAATCAGCAACTTAAGATGATTTCAATGGGATAATCAATCCATTAAAAATCCATTCGATTTAGGATAATCAAGTCATTAATGAGCCGAGGTTTTAGCAAGTTGAGCCTAGTGCAGCTTAGCTCAGGTCCACTTATCTAAACAATCTCAATGGAGGCTCAGGCTAAGCTCTATTGGATCTATGAATCCAATAATTCCAATTAATTCATTAATTTCACAATCTTAAAATTCAAGTAATTTTAATTCAATTAAATTAAAACTAAGTGACCTGAGACATAGAGGTGCCATTATTACGTTTGAAGATAGTTGAGGCCTCCTACAAGATTGTGCAAGGGAGCGTGTCAAGCTACCTCTAGGATACAACTAACCACAGAATCAACTCCTTGTCTCTTAAAGGAGTTGCACTGCTTGATAGAGATGTATGATACCTACCTGTATAACTTATTATCCTTTTAAAGTCAGGTGTTAAAAAACAAATTGATGGAAAACTTGTCCAAATTTTCCAAAAATTTTGGCACAATCTCTCGTTATCAAGTTGTTAATCATATGCGAAACTGAGTCAAGAAGACAATGGTAGCACCATCCAACCCAAGGATGCAAAGCAGGACTTCTCAAAGGAGGTGATGATCCAAGGACTATGATGGGCCTTGTATCTTTCAATACATACCCAAAAAGAAAGAAAAAGGAGGAAGAGAGGTGTCATTTTCAGTTGTCTATTTGCCTTCTTTTTCTCTATTGTTCTCTGTTTTCACTTCTTGTTATTTCCTAATTCGTAGCCTTAGTCTCAAGTGGGTTCTCAAGCCCATTTATAATCATTTTATAGTGATGATGGACTTCAATCCCATCTCACAATCTCCTATACGTGTCCCTTTCTTGGTGGAAATCAATTTGGGCTTGCATTTTGATGAGAATGCAAAATATCATATTTTTATTCCTTAAATGTTTAGTCTTTTATACTTATTTGGTGCCTAAATGTACTCATTATTCATATATTTTGATTTAGGATACAAATGGAGGCATTAAATGCAAAACGAAGCTAATTGGGCAATTTTGGATAGTTTCGACATCATTTTGTAATCCGGGCATAACTCTCTCATTCGAGATCTGATTGAGATGTTTCAAGATGCTATGGAACGATAAGAAAAATATCTACAACTTTCATGTTTTGCGTTTTAAGAGATACTGGCTGAATTAAGGTCGAAATCGGGCTTAAAGTTGCTGCACCTGCACTATTGACGTTTTAGAATGTTTCTTAGCTTGCAAGTCTAATACGCAGATTTGACGTGGTTTATTTTTTGAAGTTTCCAGATCTGGTGCATGAAAATTCCAGCTGAAATCACCACTTTCCTATTCATATTAAGATTTTATTTTATTTTTAATATTTTTCTTAATTAGTTAGATTTGAATATTGTTATTTTAGGATAGCATTTAACATATTTTAGGAGATTTTATAGGCTTCTAATAGGAAAATTTACGTGTATAAAGAAGGGAGAAATCATCAGACTTGAGACACCTCTCTCTTTTCTCTTCTCTAACTTCTCCTTCAAGTTTTCATCATGGCCCTACGTGGCTAAATTTTTAATTGGTCGAAGGAAGCGGAAGCCTTGGAATCAGCAAAACTGTGAGATCTAATTTTTTTATTATTCAATTTACACTTTGAGTATTGGATGTTCTTCTATACCTATTTTCATGACTGTCTCGTTTAATTACTAGGAGGCCTACTAGTTTATTATTCGTTGTAATCTACTGCTAAGTTAGATATCAAATCTGTAATTGTTTGATCCCTCTAATTTGTGAAACAACTATGATTTAATGATTTGCTGTGTCAAAAATTATTAGATCTTAGGAAGGACGCTCGACTAAATTAAATGCAACCGCTTGTGCTTGTGTTCTTAAGGCTACTACTAGATTAAACCTTTAGCGTTTGTCTTGGGTTATTTAGTAGTTAGGGTTGATTAGATCACATGTTTTCTAATTAATTATGACTAAGAAGAGATAAGA
>JAOXJP010110642.1:0-14122 GCA_025762735.1 Platanus orientalis
TTTTATGGACATGTGTCGCCCAACACATCATGCTCCAGAATCGCTACAAGCTTTATCGCTCCTGGAAATCTACTTTGCCTCCTGATTAGCTCACCGAGGCCTTCCTTGGTTAAGATTTAGTAGGGAATCTGATATTGGTTCATGTTAACGTAAACCCTACCACATTTTTCGTGTTCTCTCTCTTGATGAATACGTTTTTCATTTTCTTTAATTTATCTTGACAAAAAGAATCATTCAAACAGACATATGGCCATATGGGGAAAAGCATCAAGATCTGGTACGACAAGAAAGAGCAGTTGATGCATTTAAGATTCTTGCCTAAACACTGGTCTAAAATTCCGCCCAACTGCATTTACCATGTGTTGGCTGCTCCTCCATGCTGCATGGAGGCACATGTGGTATTCACCAAATCTTAATTAAGGCCCCATTTGGTTGCCATGAAAGGGGGTTTACATGTGATTCTTGTAAAAAAAAATTATTGAGATTCACCTCTTCTAAACATCTAGCTGCCAAGAATGAGAAATCCTTGATTTTCATGATCTTTTTATCCAACTCTCTATTTTCTTGTAAGGAGTCATTTCATTTTTGCACAAAACCTACTTGAAAATCTTTCTTTTTCCAGTGAAAAAGAGCGGTGATTTTCATTTTCCCGTAAATCGAATAACAATAAAAAAAAAGAATAAAAATTGCATATTTATTTATTCTCTTGTATAATTTTCTTTCTTTTTCTTTCCTATCATTTCTTTTATTCAATTCAAAACAACTGGACCTGAATAAAGAAAAATTATCTATTTCAAAAGTCAACATATAACTACCATAATTAGAGCCCTTTCATTATAGGTAAGAAAAAAGGTTGGTCACAAAACAAACCTTGTGCAAAGAGCGAATGTCACATCCACATCCTCATAGGCGTGTGGTCAAGAACTTAGCTACTGGATCACAATCTCCTAAGAATCGTACAAGAACCCCCAGTATTCTCTCCAGAATGTTAAAGTTCAAATATTGTTAAGAAGATATTGTTAAGAAGATTTCATTGGTTGACATGTGGCAAAATAATAAAAAAATTGACTACATATTGTTCAGTTTGTTGACTTTTTTGGATATGTGTTGACCACCAAAATCTTCTAAACTTTAATTGAACTTAAAAAATCTGGAGACAATCTCAAGCGGTACAAGAAGGGTACATGTCTCCAATTAATGGGTGGATAAGGTTAGTCTATGATGGGGGGAAAGCTATACTTAGGCCCCACTAGCCGGCCCCGATAAACTAGCATGACCCCGACTTTAGGTGGACTTACCCAGTAAGTTCCGAGGGGGGCCAGCCCTGGGCCCCCCGACTCACCAGACACCGAGACCACTCGGACCCTCGAGGCCCCCTTGGGAACTCGAGTATCCCGCTAGTGACCCCGATTGTCCAACTGTCACTCAAAGTACCCAACACCCAAAAGACCACTCGGACCCTCAAGGCCCCTGACAACTCAGGGACTTCCCAAACCGTGGAATGTGATAACCCTGACTGATTCAACCAAAGGATAAGCATGATCCAAAAACAGTTATTCGAATAGAATATTTTCTACTGTAAATCTGCAAATTCTGAGAAAATGACATATGAGAACGTGGGAGGAAAGCGACATGCAAGATCTACCTTGATATGCTACTATTCAAGCCTATAAATATGGGTACCAATTCGCCCTCTAAGTATGAGAAATCAGAAACTTTAACAAAAAAGAGCTCTACTTCCTACAGTCCCCCTGATTTTCCTGACTTAATCATCAAAGAGCTAGAAGTTGGCATCTTGCTGGCACTAGCTTCCTGACCCTCTCTCATTTCATGTGTACAGAGCCCGCCCCGCCAAGGATTTGGGACAACAGTGGGATCATCTGATTAGTGTAAAAGGATTTGCTCATCCGATAAGCCATCAGTTGGCGTCGTCTATGGAAACATCTTTATTTCTGGTAGAACCTAAGGTCTGTATGGTCGAAACCTGGTCGATGGTGGCTCAACATGGTCAAGGTGCTAGAGTTGACTGACTGGAAACCTTCATCTCCGATGGGGCACGCTCTGAAACCTCAAGGGTGGATGTTCTTGAGGGGAAGATTCAAGGGCTGGGGACGAATGTGTAACTGTTGATGGAGCAAAACCGGGAGCTTATACAAAAATTGGGGAGCCGGAGAGGTGCACTAGGTGATGGTGATATGGGACAGCCAGTATCTCGTGCCCCTCCAGCCCGAAGCCATGACCAGGATGTGAAGATGAAGCTTTAAGCATCTCGGCCTCCCGATTTTAAGAGACAAGTCACCATGGAGAAAAGAGTCACATCCCTAGCTCCTGAGAGGAGAGGATGGAGGATGTGAGGAGGGAGATGGTGACCCCTCCCTGACAAGTTTAAGCCACCACAAATGAAGATGTTCGACGGCGACAATGATCCATTAGATCACTTGGAGGCCTACAAAATGCACATGAACCTCCAGGCGACCCCGATGAAATTATGTGCCAAGATTTTCCAACTACAATCAAGGGGTCTGCCAGGGTTTGGTTCAGCTAATTGAAGCCCAGCAACATATCAAACTTCACATAACTAAGTCGACAGTTCGTTAGTTATTTTATTAGCAGTCAGAGGCACCGAAAGCCGGCCACTTGTCTTCTAAATATCAAGCAAAATAAGGGGGAATCCCTATAGGACTATATGTCTAGGTTTAACAGAGAAATGCTACAAGTAGATGATGCCAAGGAAAAGATGATCATGGCTGCTTTAATAGCGGGGTTGTTTCCCTCCAAATTCTTGTTCTCTTTATCTAAGAACCTCTCGTCCCACATAGCAGACCTCATGGCAAAGCCACAACAACACATGAACACTAAGGATACCCTTAGTACCCGGTGAGAATGGGATGTCAGACCCAATTCACTGTCCAACAAAAGGAAGAGGGAACAACAGCAGACATCACAGAAGATAGAGGCGACCGGGTCAGAGAAGGTAATGGCAACCGCGGGATAAGGTCACCGATCAATCTCCCCCTAAGTAGGTTTCAAAACTATACCCCTCTTAACGCACTTGTGGAACAAGTGTTCCTCTATATTAGGGATGACCCAAGCATCATATGGCCCAAGAGGATCCGCGCCCCACCGGAGAAAAGGAGCCGCAACAAGTACTGTCATTTTCACTAGGACCATGGCCACGACACCAATGACTGCTTTTACTTGAAGGAGCATATAGAAGCCTTTATTCAGCTAGGGCGACTGCAAAGATTTGTCGCAGGATGACAACAGGTTAGACACGAGAAAACCTATTGAGACCCTCCTGCTCGAGAAGAAAGAAGGCTTGAAGAGCCAATTGGGGAGATAAGGGTAATCATTGGAGAATTCGCCTGGGGGGAGAATCCAACTCACCAAGGAGATTATACATGAGGCAGATTCGCATTGAAAGAGACGGGCAATTAATGATGACTGAGAGGCCAACCAAGCATTAAAAAATAGAGCATCCCTTATCACCTTCTCTATAGAAGATGCCTGAGGGGTGAGTTAACCGCACGACGACGCACTAGTGGTGACGCTAGTTGTTTTTAACTATATCACACACCGTATCCTTATTGATAATGGTAGCTCGATAGATATTATCTACCTCACAGCCTCTAATCAAATGGGCATCGGTCGAGACAAGTGAAACCCGTTTAGACACAATTGGTCGGATTTACGGGCGACAAGTTGCTCCCATTAGGAACCATCAACTTGCCAATTACTGCAGGGATGGGAGAGCGTCAATCGACCTGGGTGTTTAATTTCTTGGTAGTAGACTATCCATCTGCTTACAACGTGATCCTTGGAAGGTTGATGCTTAATAAACTCAGGGTGGTCACCTCAAGCTATCACCTTTTGATGCGCTTCCCAAGTGAAGGAGGAGTCGAAGATGTCAAAGGAGATCAAGTGACAGCTAGAGAATGCTATATGGCCTCGCTTAAGGGTGAGTCGGCCCCAAGAGAAAGCATATTGATCGATAGCCTGAAGGTCCGAGATGAGAGGGCCCGAGTAATAGCGGAACCAGGAGGAGAGCTAGAAGACATTATCCTCAATCCCAACACACTTGAGGGAGCCACCCGGGTAGGATCAGACCTGCTAGGAGAATTCAAAGTTCTACTGTGAGACTTCCTTATCAAGAATCGGGACGTGTTCGCTTGGACGCATGAAGACATGTCGGGAATAGATCCTTAGACGGCTATGCACAGGCTAAATGTGGACATGACCTCGAGGCCCGTCAAGTAGAAAAAGAGAAGTTTTTTCCTAGAGCGAAATCAAGCGATCGCAGAAAGATAAATAAATTATTGGCAGTTGATTTTGTGAGGGAAGTCCACTATCCCAACTAGTTGGCTAATGTGGTTATGGTGAGGAAGTCGAGCGGAAAATGGCGTATATGTGTCGACTTCACCGACCTCAACAAAGCATGCCCAAAAGACAGCTTCCCACTCCTGAGGATCAACACCCTAATGGATTAGACAGCTGGCCACCAAACCTTTAGCTTTATAGATGCCTTCTAGGCATATAACCAAATAAAGATGTATGGGCCCGACCAAGAGAAAATGGCTTTTATCACCGATCAGGGACTCTACTGTTACAAGGTCATGCCCTTCGGACTGAAGAACGCGGGGGTCACCTACTAGAGGCTTGTTAACGAGATGTTTAAAAACTAAATCAGGAGGAATGTCAAGGTATATGTTGATGGCATGCTGGTGAAGAGCCTTCAAGCTAAGCAACATCTCACAGATTTAAGTGAGACCTTCCAAACCTTAAGGAAACATAAGATAAAGCTCAATCCGGGTAAATGTGCCTTCGGGGTGTCAGCTGAGAAGTTCCTCAGATTTATGGTGTCCCAACATGGAATAGAGGTAATCCCAAGAAGGTAAAGGCCATACTCGACATGCAGGCTCCCAAAAACACAAAGAAGGTGCAACATTTGGCCGGGAGGGTTGTCGTATTAAGCATATTCATCTCCCTGGCCATAAACAAGTGTTACCCCTTTTTCTGCCTGCTAAAAAAAGCTTTCTGCTAGGATGAGGAGTGCAACAGGGCCTTCTAGGAGCTTAAGGACCACCTTTGCCACTTACCACTAATCAATCAACCAAAGCAAGAAGAGGTGCTCTATATATACCTATCGGTATTAGAGATGACAGTAAGCTCAGCATTGGTGAGAGAAGAGGTCAGGGTACAAGCGTTAGTATACTACACTAGCAGAGCCTTTAGGGGGGGCAAAGGAAAGGTACCCAAGGGTAGAGAAGATGGCATTGGCTCTGGTCGTCATTACTCGATGACTGAGACCCTATTTTCAAGCCCACACCATCTAAGTCCTAACAGACCAGTCACTCAAAACCATACTGCACAAACCCGAGACCTCGGGAAGACTAGTCAAGTGGTCGGTAGAGTTAAGCAAATTTGACATCGAATACCACCCTCAAGGAGTTGTCAAGGGCCAAGCTGTCACAGATTTCATCGCCGAGTACACTTATAGGACCAATATTGGGACCGAAATGCGAGACGAACAACAAAAAGAAGCAGATCAGGCAGAATGGGTCGTACATGTAAATGGTTCCTCCACCAACAGTGTAGCCGAGGGAGAAGTCCTATTGATCACACCAAAAAAAGCAAACTCGAGTATGTCATAAGGTTCTGGTTCAAAATAACCAACAATGAGGCCGAGTACGAGTCAATGATCATAAGGCTATGCCTTGCCTGCACACGTAGGGCCAGAAGGGTAAAGGTCCATAGCTACTCCCATCTGGTAGTTGGACAAGTACAAGGGGAGTATGGGGCGAAGGATGGTCGGATGAAACAATACCTCACCATAGTAGAGAAAGAGAAGTCCCGGTTCGGGCATTTCAGTATACAGTGAGTCCCACGAGGGGATAATGAAGAAGCCAATAGGTTGGCCAAACTTACATCGTCTACCATTGAGGACTTAACACCCGGGATCCTTGTCGAGCATCTACTAAAGCCTAGTATCAAAATAGAGGAAGAAAGGGAAGTCAACATGGAAAACCCTAAGCCTGAATGGGCCAGCCAAGTCATAAGGTTTTTGAAGAATGGCTAGTTACCCAAGGATAAAGAAGATGGCAGAAAAGTGAAGACACGGGCAAGTTGGTATCTACTTCTCGACGACACTCTCTACAAGAGGAGCTTCACTCTCATCCTCCTTAAGTGTCTATCTGAGGAAAAAGTTGACTATGTGCTCCGAGAAATACAGAGGGGATATACGGGAGCCACTCGGGAGGCATAACAATGGCCTACAAAGTGGTCAAAGTAGAATATTATTGGCCATTTATGCAAAAAGATGCCGCTCTCCTCGCCTAGAAGTGTGATAAGTATTAGAGATTTTCCAATGTCCCTAAGATGCCCGTGGAAGAATTGGTCCTGATAGTAGGGCCTTGGCCCTTTGCGTAGTGGAGAATCGACATAGTTAGGCCACTTCCCATAGGGAAAGGACAAATGAGGTTCTTAGTGGTAGCCATCAACTACTTCACCAAGTGGGTGGAAGTTGAACCATTGGCAAAGATCACTGAGAAGAACATTCGTGACTTCACATAAAGACCCATCGTCTGCTGGATTGGGATCCCCCAAGTCATCATCAGCAACAATGGTAAGTAGTTCGACAATGCCCGATATTAGAAATTATGTGTAGAGCTCGGTATCAAGAATCACTTTTCTTCCCCAACTCATCCTCAATCCAACGGCCAAGTGGAGGTCACAAACAGAAAGATCCTGGGCATAATCAAGAAAAGGCTTGACAGCTCTAAAGGCCTTTGGCCCAAGGAACTCCTGAGTGTCTTTTGGGCATACCGCACCACGGTAAAGACTCCCATAGGGGAAACGCCATTCTCGCTGGTGTTTGGAACCGAGGTGGTAATACTTATCGAGATTGGAATAACCACACACAGAACAACAAGCTTTAATTCAAAGAAGAATGAATAACGCCTTAGAATTAACGTCGACTTATTGATAGAGAAAAGATATGAAGTTGCACTTTGGACAGCCGCCTACAAGCAAAAAATGGCTAAGTATTACAATTCCCTAATCAAGATAAGGAGATTTACAGTCGGGGATTTAATACTCAGAAAGGTGACCCTAGCAACACAAGACCCAACAGAGGGAAAGTTGAAACTAAATTGGGAAGGGCCTTATCGGGTAACACGCTACAATAGACCCGTAACCTACCACTTTGAGACAATACAGGAGGAGCCCTTACCACGACCCTAGAATGTAGAACATTTGATAAAGTATTATCAATAAAATTGATGCTATCATTCTAACTATTGAAATGATCTGACTATTCAGGATCGACAAAGTTTCAAGCTATTGTGCTCAAACTACAAGACTAGCCCCCGGGTTACAAGATTGACACTCAGGCCACAAGACTGGCCCGTCCTTCCCAGATCAGGCTACAAGATTAGCCCTGGGTTACAAGATTAACCCTCAGGTCACAAGGTTAACCCCAGGCTACAAAACTAGCCCATCTTCTCAAATCAAGCTACAAGATTAGCCCCGGGTTACAAAAAAAAATTAACCCTCAAGTCACAAGATTGGCTCGTCCTTCTGCATCAAGCTACAAGACTAGCCCCTGGGTTATAAAGTTAACCCTCAGGTCATGAGGATGACCATGAGTCTCAAAATCAAGTGACTTCCTAGCTAAAAAAATGCAAGGCAAAGAAGGATCTCACGAGTCAACAAAAAGAGCTCAAATCATATTGAGGAAAGTGCATCACTTCCTTACCAGATAAGTATAACTACACCCTTCTTAAACAAGATAAATAAACTAGAGGAACATTTAAGAGTACCCGGTGGCACCACACAAGAAATACCCCCACTCAGGGAAAGGGCTTAAGCCCTGAATGGGTGCCACCGAGGACCCTCTCTTTTCTAAAAAATACGAGGAGCTTAACAAGAAATGGGCCAGTTGGTTAAGGAGGCTTAGCCCCCAACATACATCTACACTTAGGAAATTTCGGTTGATTTTAATTAAATACTTACTCCTACTAGCCTCTAAGGCATTAGCCCTGAGGGTTCCCTATACTTAGAAAATACTGCATCATCCTCCCCCACTCAAGTAACGGTCAAATCCCCTGAGACACACTCATACTTAGAAAAATTTAAGGTTACACACTCTAGGTTACTCAGATACGCATACAACACACAAGAAGAAAGCGCCATAACACACATCAAAGCGAAAAGATTTAAAGAGAAACATCATGAATAAAAAGTAAGAGACAAATAAGAGAATTTTATTCATATGCAAGAAAATTACAAAGTTTAACAAAAAAGAAAGAAAAAGAGATAAGAATACAATTACACCTCAGGGTTGTCCTCCCCCGAGGCTACCTCTCTCGGGTCTACATCTCCCCGGCTGGCCTCTCCAATTTTAGGTGCCACTGACCCCTCAATAACCCCGTCAGCCACAACCAACTCTCCACCCACCCCCTCAATCATCATGTCTCCTCCCGGGCCGACTTCCTCATGATCTTCCTCAGCCTCAACACCCCCTTTATCGGGTTTAATGGAGAAGTTATTGTCGGGATACAGCCCGATCGCTATGTCTCGAAACTCCTCAAAACCTTCCAAGAAGCAATCGGCCTTGACAAGGCCAAAGGCATCCGAGGCCAGGTACTTGGCTTCAGCCACCTTGGAGGCCTCCTCCATCATCTCCTCCTTTTCTCTCTCTCTCTCTCTCTCTCTCTCTCTCTCTCTCTCTCTCTCTCTCCGCCAAAACCTCTAAGAGCGCCCAAACTAATATATGAACTTTTTCACCCAATTCTCGACGGCCGCATTGAGATTATTTTTAGCCTGAATGTGGCGGTTCCTCTAGGCCCCCAACTCATCCCTGGCCCGATGGACATCCCTCTCAAAGTCTCGCAAGAGAGCATTCAATCCCTCAATGCGGTTCTCCTACTCAGCGGCCTTTGCCACCATGCTGTTGGGGGAGTCCTCGGACCATTTCAGCTTTTTCTCGAGGTCACTGATTATGGCCTTTGCCTCCTCCTTAAGGGCCTTGTTCTCATTCCTTACCTAGGCAAGGCGGTCTAGATGATTGGTCCTGACCTGCTCACAGAATTTGTATCTCTGGATGGAAGAGGTCATTAGGACCATAGTCTGCAAAAATAAAACCAAGTTAGTGCTAAGTATATATATATAAAAGAAAAAGGAAAAAGAAAGAAAGAAAGTGCTAAGGAATAAGGAGCTTTACCTTGGCCATGTAGTGCATCATGTCTTTGTGCATACCGGTTGTGGAGAGGTTCTTCCTTAGGTACTCAAGGTCAGTCGTGGGAACACCCCCTAGGAGGTAGTCCCCCCCAGGACTTGGCCTCAGTAACTAATAAACAGGCCCCAGTGGGGACTCTTCTTATGTTGGGGTAGGAGTGGAAGAGGACCCCCTCGAGTTAAGGTCATCGTTGCCGCAGCTATCGGGGTGGGAGCCTTGGGGGCAACGGCAGGGTCCATGGAGATAGTCAATGGAGTAACCGTCTGAGTGGTCACGGCTTGGACCCCATCTACAAGAGGTGGAGAAGAACCTCCTACGTCTCCCACCAGGTCAACGACTAGGATAAAGTTAGATGGAGTTAAGAGACGCGCTGAAACCACCTCAGGGGCCTGGGACCCGAAAGGCCCCCCGAAAACGACGTGATGTTTCCTCTTCTTTAAGGTCACAGCCGCCTTTACTTTGGCGGTCGATGGTTGATCAACCTTTTTGGCCCTTGTAGCCTTGTCTCTAATCTCCCGAGCCCGGGAAAGATATTTTCTATTGGTCTTCATCGCTGTATAAGAAATAGACCCAGGGTTAGAAATTAACGAACTATGAGAAAACAATTAGAGGGAAGAGAGGAAAAAAAACAAATAACATAAGGACAGGTGAGTTACCTAGGTTTGGACTAAACCCGTACTAATAAAGTCAGTCGGGCGTAACGAGGTCTAGGTAAGCATGGGAAGGGTAATTTATTACCTCTCGGATATGAGCCTCATCCTCGTCGAATAGCTCATCTACTTCGTTAACTAAAAAAAATCGATAAAAATGGAACATGGAAAGGAAAATATGTGCAAGGAACAATGAGAGATCGACAGCTTACCTATCGGGCTGATGACTGACGTCCATCCCCAGTTGAACTTCACTTCAGGGTCCTCACCCGGGGGAGATTCCCATCCCTCACCAGAGACAAAGAAATATCGGGTCCTCCACCTATTATTTGAGCTCGGGAGCGTTATAACCAAAGTAAGCGTCGGGTCCCGGCTAGCGAAATAAAACCACCCTAGTTCTTGCACCTAGGGGCAGTAACAACAAAAAAACTCATTGAGGGTGAGGTGCTACTCCCCTTTGAAGGTTAGTTCCCATATAACCATACACGCTATGACTATTCGTCAGGCGTTGGGCATTAACTGCCCAGGTGCTAGCCCAACGCAAAATTATAGTTCCCTAAGAAACCAGGAAACCAAAAACCTAAGGGCCTGCTCGTACAATGCTACGTTGCCGGTAGGGGCTTCAAAAGCCCGAGCATCCCTGGGTGTTGTAAAAATTATTCCCTCAGGAATAAGGTAGGAAGAATAATACCGAGTGAGGATTTTCACCCCCAACTCAGAACCGTACTAGGAGGCTTTGAAGTCTTCTTCAGGAGCAATTTCTCTGACCGCCCCCTGGGCATTAGTTGGAGCTAGCTCAGTAGCCTACTCTGAGGGATTTTGCTAGACCTCAAACAAGTCATCGGCCCCATCGACTATCCGGTTAATAGTATCCCCAGACACTATTTAAACGACTCTAGAAAACGCGAAAAATGAAAGACAAAAAAAAGAAGGAAGAACATAGGCACAAATACGCTAGAAAAGAAGGAGAAAGCAGGAAACACCAACAAAAAAAAAACAACAAAACAAACAAACAAAAAATAGTATGATGGAAATAGGTGGCTTAAAGAACGGATACCTGAGAAAAGAACGGATCTGGGAAAGACTCCAGAATAGAAGGAAGAATGGTTGCCCTATGGGAGAGGACTGTAGGAGAAAATTGGGAAAAGATGCTAAAGGTACAATCAAAGTCGAAAGCGACAGCACACCGAGATGAAGAAAACTTTCCAAAGATCGCCCAAGTAGAAAGAAGGAGATTTGAGAGACGATGAACAGTGACAGAGGAAAGGCAAAATGTATATCGAAAGGGAGATTTATAGGCTAATACAAGGAATCTCGACCCTACGAGTGTCGGCCATCCATGGTGTGGGCCTCAGTTTTCGCATGATAGGTGGACCTCTTAGAAAAAGGGTTCACTCATCATGAACCTAACCCACGATGACAAGGAGTTGACACTGGCCCTTTTAAAGATGTGACTAGACATCTATTTTGAGAAAATAAAATTTTTTCATTTTAAAATTCATTTTAAATATCATACTCCATTTTGAACTGATCGACTCAGAGGCTTCCTGGTAAGTGGTTCGATTATGGACCAAGGAAGGTGTTAAGCACCCTAGTCCACCCACATGTGTGGTTACCTACTTATATCGGTTCAACACTAGGGTCTAATTTTTATGTGTAGTGTGTGAGAGAGTGTCTAATTTTGGAAAGAGTGTCATGCTTATGCAAGTGCTTTACCCTAACTAATTTGTGCAAGTGTGCATATGTGTTTATGGAAAACATGTTATCTAAGTCTAATTAAAAAAATTATGCATCTACCTAACACGTTGCATAATGAAAAATAAATAAAATAAGCAAAACAGAATACAGTAAAGTGTATAGAATGCATACCTATGAGCTGTAATCCTTCATTGCCAAACTATAGAAGAGTTAGTGTACAACAAATATACGAGATGGAATCACATATTACACACATTATCTAAAAAAGAGATAATGAGAAAATTGCTCATAGTTGACATGGTTCAGCTCAGATGGCTTGGATCGGTTTAAATT
Source organism: Platanus orientalis (assembly GCA_025762735.1). Classification (NCBI taxonomy): domain Eukaryota; kingdom Viridiplantae; phylum Streptophyta; class Magnoliopsida; order Proteales; family Platanaceae; genus Platanus; species Platanus orientalis. The sequence continues at coordinate 11,917 of JAOXJP010110642.1, forward strand.
GGTTTGGGTTTTGTTTAGGTTGGGTTTGATGCTCAGACTAATCCAGTTCAAATTGCTTCAATTAAGCTTTCTTGGTTCAGTTTAAATTGATACAGGTTGTCAAGGTGATGTGGACTGGGTTTTCTTTTTATATTTGACTCTATTAACAGACCAACACCTTTGAAACCGTCATATAAACCTCCTTGTCAATGTAAGACAAGACTAGTAACCGGTAAGTAAGATTTAAATTCAATGAGTCTGAATGTGTTGTATTTTAGGTAGTAGAATCAATTCATAAAACATCATAATTGCTTCATGAAGGTGTCATACCAGGTCTAGCAAAGCTCGGAATTGAACCACATTAAGATAGTTTAGGTACTGTGGAATACCTAAAGTTTCATGAGCCCAAAACATCTCAATAGCAGATACAATGTAGCCACCAGTCAACACACGATCCAATGTTTGGCAATATATAGTAACTCCAAATGCATGAGATAAATACAATTTGATAAGTTCCTATGAAAAATACCTCCCCTCGATTGGCATCTATCATGTGCTGATAATCATTGGAGGATTGTCATTCCATTCAAAACAAATATGATTCAAATATGATGAAGGTGTGATGATGGACAAAGATGGCTTTAAGATTTTCTCTTAAAAGAAGATCTGTAAGCTTTTGTCAATCAAAAACCTTCCATCTAAAGTAACAAATTAAGCCATAACAATGAAGATTTGCATGAGGGACTCTAGACTTGTTTTTTATTTATTTTTTCTTAACGGCACATAATATATATTGGCTTATATCTTAACTATAACTCAAGAAATTCACCCATGTATTCCATCTTCCTTTAAAATCATACCTTAAGTGGCACTCACATACAAAACCCAAATACTCCCAAGTCCCATTCAGCTAAGAAAAGGGCATCAGGCATTCATAAGTGTCATAGTATCCCCAGGATTCTCCCTAGAATGTTAAAGTTCAAATATCGTTCAGAAAATTTTAATGGTTGACATGTGGCAAAATAATAAACAAAATTTGAAAATATTCAATTCAGTTTGTTGAGTTTTTTGGATATGTGTTGACCACCAAAATCTTCTGAATTTTAAAAATTGGAGACAATCCCAGCTGGTCTTTCTTAGTATGGTTCGTGCCCGACCTGCTTCTTATTTCTTAGAGTTAAATTTTGCACGACACCCTACCATGCCACCACAAACCCTGATTCAATGATCAGTTGTATTCTGTATAACCCCCATGGTATGTGAGATGATGACAACTTAAACTTTAGCAGTGGCTCCATCAGATCGTCAAAACATCTTTTTTATTGGAATTCTACATTTAATTCTAGGATCGGGAATGCTAATGACTCCTATATATACACACCATTCCATTAGGCTTTCAAGGCTAAACCAGAGTGGTTTCATCTCATATGCCACGATCTTTGTGTGGGGTGGAGTCGGCCTCCATAGGCTCTATTAGGTTCTTGAAATCGACTTAACTCTACTAAATTTTCAGCATCCTCCTGGTCTAACAAAAAACAGAACCTTGAATGGAGGACTGAGAGTCTTCCCCTAAATAATGATGATAGCAATGGTGCAAGATGGGGATATATAAACAAGAAGATTAAATAAACATGTATAGGAATGGGTGATGTGTCACCACCAAAAGCAAATGAGAAAATAATAATAATAATAATAATAATAATAATAATAATAATATGAACAAAGTAGGACTATGCATCACATCCCACTAAGAATAATATATAAACAAAAATAAAATAAGGAATACAAATTTGATGAAATACAATGCACATTGTAAATGAAACTAATAAACAAAAAAATGCATTAGTTCAAGAACTTTTGATTTACATCAAAATAAACATTAAAAAAAAAATTAATGCAATGACATGAGGTAAGACAATCCAAAGGGTATTACCATCTTGAATGTTGCACGTGTTGTTGGTGTTTCTTCAATGATTCAGGTAACACCTTTTTGTGTGATTTGAACATCTAGTCTAAAGCTAGAGATATGGTGAGATGGACTTGCACAGAGAAGATGAATGGTTCCTGAAGTGAGATGGTGTTGGAGAGATTGAGAGTGTCATGACACTGAGAAAAGGGTCTTCTGGATTCGTTTTTAGGTGTGTGAGAAGGATCCCAAAAAATAGATGTAAGGGTGTAAGAAATATATGAGAGAGAGAGAGAAGGGGTTCTTTGAGGGGTTTAAGTC